>UCQR01125985.1:65679-78601 GCA_900474235.1 Cecidostiba semifascia | reverse complement strand
TGGCATCTTGAAGCTTATGCGATTCAGCTGAAACGACGGCGCTCTTTTCTTAGCCTCCACTGTTGAACGATTATCGATTAGAATGCTTCAATTGTGTTACTAGTATAAAACTGATGATTGTGAATCGACTGTCGACAGACATGTATGTACCTTGCCAGTATCCGTAGAGATTCTTTCGATGATAATCGAAATTATCCAATTTCTGCATATCGATGGTGACGAAAAACTGATGATCTGGCTCACGTGTCAGTGAAATATCATCAGGTTCCAGAGCATTTAGATGAGCGACGCAGATGGCATCGGGCGATTCTGTTCCTTGATCGAATGGATTTAGTTCCTATACAATATTAAAGTAATTTAGGGATTTTCAACAATTTCAATAAGAGGTAGACGCCTCGACAAACTGCTATCGAACTTTACTAAGTAAGATCATGAAAAACAAACAAACAGTTTTACCCTTTTTCCAACTGAACTATTCGGGTCTTCCTGGCCAACCTCAGGCTCAACTGTTTTGACACCCCGGTATCGCAAAATTGCCAGCTGAGGAGTCCTTAAAAGAGCGCAATTGGTATCACCCTTGAAGTGAATCCAGTAGTTGCCGACCGGTCGGTCGGCCGCAAGCACGAAGTCGTATCTTTCACCCGTCAATATGCGGATGGAATCAACTGTATATAGATAAAGCATGAAAAAAATGTCACGACTTGGCAAAAAATTATTTGTGACTATTGATGACAGTTCTGTTATAAACATGACTTATAGTATAAGAAGTATCGATAAAAATTAATCAAATCTCTATAAGTAGGATTTAGTGATCTCTAATAATAAACAACGGAATAATTCTAGACTTTCCAGCTATGGTTAAGCTCTAATCGATTAATTTTTTTATCAGAGGATAGATACAATAACTCAGGTTTATGTTTTGATTTGATAAAGGCTTATAAGCCCAATCAAAATACTCTAAACTTTGAAGTATGTAATTGTTTGCTTATCGCACTCGATTATCCTAATTCGTAATTGTATTTATAAGTAATACCCTCAACTGGTTCGATATCTGCACCATCTGTACTAATAACGAGCATTGGATGATCATCGATGGACACATGAATAGGACAGTCTTGTGATCCAACGTTCAATACTCGAAACCTGTATCGTTTGCCCTCTTCAACCTGGAAAACTTCCAACGGCATACTCTCAACTTCCGGCTGACTTATTAGCCTTCCCAATCCATTGACCAGAATTGCACTTGGTAATAAAGTCAAACCGTTCTGATGCTGCATAACAAAGACTTCCGATCCCGTCTTGTGCGTCCACTCGTTGATCACCATGACTTTGTCGTCTTTATCGTAAAATCCGGCGTAATGGTTCTCCTCGGGAGGCGAGCGGATTATTAGGGCGCCGAAGAGGCCGTCAGCTCGTTGCTCTCCTTTTCGAATAGAGAAAGGGAACAATTATTTGACGTATATAGACACATATAATTTCAATGAGAAAAATACTAGATATTTTTATTTACTAATACATTTTTAAACAATTATCTTGACCGCTGCGTTTATGTTGTATAAAACTGCCAATCACTTTTGACAACACGTCCATCAATTAAATTGTTATCTGTGTGTGCGCGCGTTGATAATTTCGACTAAACTTTCTGTACCGTGTATATATTAGATATGTGACTCACACTTGGTCTTCAGTCATATGATAAAATTATCGTGAATTTTTCATATAATGCAAGCATTGTAACTTTGAAAATACTCACCACTGTGCGAATGCCAGATGTAGCTTCCAGGACGATCGGCAAGAAAGTCGTAGCGGAAAACTTCTCCAGGCATGATGGGACACTGGGTGAGGTAGGGAACCCCATCCATAAAGGGACTTGCCCGCTGATGCAAACCGTGCCAGTGTATTGTCGTCGTCTCGGTCGACAGCTTATTCGTCACGTCCACCAGCACACGGTCGCCTTTGCATACCTGATGTGCACCGCATGGAAATCACCACGATTATTATTATTATTATTATTATTATTCTCATCATCCACGCTGCCATTACAACTTTAATGGATTATTCTTATTCGGTCCGGCGTAATAAAATGGCTTTTTATGGAAGTCGTTCAGCTATGCGCCTTTTATAGACAACGTTTTGCGGGATTCCCGCTTTCGATCTGATGGTGCAACCATCGCTTCGCGTCGAAAAAAATTATGAAACCATTTTATATGATGTCATTGTGTAAAAATTCTTTAAATTACTCGTATTGAAAAATAAATAACCGAAAATCCAAAAAATCACTGATAACCACTCGCCTCGATCGAGAGTCCAGGAAGCTTTCTGTTCGCCACGATAACGATCTTCTCGGTACCATCCCCTGGAATACAGTGAGGTCTGGAGCAATCGGTCAGATTTTGAGGACAATCATAGCAGGCCTTGCTCATGCTGCTGTATCGCTCGACGGTCAAGCCGTAGCGACAGGTCAGAGGTTCTCGGTCGGAGCGACATTGCCGGCGACAGGGATGACGGGACCAGTCCACTTCATCGTCCGGTAAACCCATGCCGTAGGTTTGAGGCAGTACGCCGATCTTGTCTGGCTCGTCATTTCTGATTTCTGCAATGAAGGAAGGCAAAAACTAAGGACTTTGAAATTTTAGATTTCGCATTAATTTTAAAAATTGATTATTGCAGGTGGCTATAATTTAGATAATTTGAATTAATTTTTAAACTATTATTGAAGATCCGTTGAAAGAAAGACAGTAAAAATCAGAACTGACCCTCATCGGCAGTGCACAGTCGTGTGGCGCAGACAACCAGTAGAACAGCAAATAAGCGTAAGTCAATCATCGCTCGATGTGGCATCGACATCCCCGCAGTCGGTGACACGAAAAATTCGACTCTTCGGCTGAGCTTCCGTCATTTCGTAAATATACAAATCCGGATTGTCTCATCGGAGCTAATGATTATCTTATCATTCGAACGAAAGAAAAAGAAGGAGTTTATCGATCGCTGTTCGATATTTCGAAACCTTGTGCAATTATTTCGGTATATCGATGAGAGGGATGAGTATGTGTCAGGAGTTTACAGTGACAGTTGCGATCGAGATGCGTAAATGGATAATCGCTATTGAGATTAACATATTATAACTAAGCTATTGCTTTGACTCTTTTATCATTAGTTGTTGCGCTTGTAAATAGACTTTCATTGTCATGTTTTAATTTTGCTTATAATTACACTGATTCTTATATTGATTGCCAAAAGTTTACTTGAATTTTATTGGAACATAATCTTATATCTACCCGTTTAGCAGCTGTATTAGTGGTACTGTGTTTTTACTTTTCGATATATAGTATGCTAGTTATTTTGGATATTGTATATTTGTCTTTAGAAATACTCATTCACATTTTTTCGAATAATTATTCATTAAATTTATTTTCATAGAATTTCTTAAAAAATAATTAACAGCGAAATCATGCATAGGTCTTAGAAATATGGCTTGTACTTCCCGCATTCGGGGAAGTTTTTGGGTGGCTTCCGAAAATCGTCGTGCTCGCCGATCTTGAACACCAAGGCCATACCGATATCTGCATGCATCTCAAAATGACAATGGAAAAACCAGTATCCTGAAAAAAAAACAATAATTATATCCGTATTTAATTTATATACAAATTAATGAAAATTTTCCAACACAATTTTTTCCAATTTCTATGATGTTTAAAAAAAGTAAAACTGACCAGGATTGTTCGCATGAAAGCGAAGAATCGTGTAACCTCCACTAGGCACCATCACAGTATCCTTGAGAGGAGCTCCACTCAGCTTTCGACGTATCTTGCCTTCTCTATCCATCTTTTTTAATTCCTCCAACGTTACCGGCGTGTCGTTGAACTTCTCCATCGCAACTACGCGAAAGTGATAACCATGCAAATGCACTGGATGATTAAAAATTTGGTTACCTGTTAAAAATTTGAGCAGTAATCATTAATGTAATATGCATATTGTTTTCAAGAAGTGCCCAATCATGAGTCAAACCTTCATCCACGATAATCAACTCCACAACGCTGTTGAGTTTTACATTTATTACATGAGTACATGTGCAGTATTCTTTCAAGCAGTTCTTTGCACTGGTAGAATTACACAGCGTATCAGGTTGAATCATGTCCGGCTGCGTTAAAAGAGGAAAGCTGGGTAATTTGAAAGTTATGTGGTTCAGCTGCCATAATGTCCTGAACGATTCCACTTCCGGTACTGTAAAAGAGACGTGATGATAATATTTAAATAACTATATCTATATTAATAAATCATCAAAAGTATAAAAACACCATCGAGATTCTCGAGGCGCCGATCGTTTCTTTCATCCAAATTCAGGTAATCATAGGTGATGTAGATTTGCTGATCCGGTTGACTCTTACTCGTCGCATCATCAGGTTCGACAGAATTCAGGGTAGGAATACTAATAGCACCCGGTGTCTCCGTTCCTTTATTATAAGGATTCAATTGCTATAATATACACGTACAAAGAAACTCCATTATTTCATTTGTCGCGCTAATTATAAGATGACGCATGTATACAAACAAGCAAAAAGCTCTCACCCTCATATGTTCCTTCGAGGGTATCTCGTAAGCCACTTTAGCCGCTGGTTCGACCTCGGGCGCACCTTTGTACCGCAGTACAGCGACCTGGTGCGCTTTCGTTATGTCACAAGCGTTTCCACTTCTACGTAAACACAAACAAATCATATATACATACGTTTTATCAAAGATAAAGCAAAGGCAGATCCGTTTTAATCCTTTGATCTTGATAATGGAGTATTAAAATTGGAAAGTTACCCATCCATGCCTCGAAATCTTATCCAATAGTTTTCAACTCTCTGTTCGGCTGATAGAATCACGTCGTAGCGTTCGCCAGATAAGATGCGCAGAGAATCGACTGGAAGGAGATGTGTTTTGACAATTAATCGATTGAAAGATAAATCTAATTTTTACAAGAGGTGTTATACATAATATCCAGGATAATTGTATTATATACACAGAAAACTTTCAACTACATCCTGTGCATACCTTCTACCGGTTCGATATCTCTTCCGTCGGAGCTGACGACGTGCATAGTATGATTATCGAACGACATTTCCATCGGGCAATCTTGTACTCCAACGTTTATTATTCTAAATCTATATCTCAAACCCTATGACATGAATTTTATTAGCGTTTAAATTAAAAACAAATTTACCAGACTTCTCGACATACCTTCTCGACATTGAAAATCGCTGTAGGCATATGCCTCTCCGAGCCATTTTCATTCTTCATCGGTAGATATCTACCAAGACCGTTGACGAGAATCGTGTGCGGTCTCACCAGGTTACCCGTGTTCACGTCAATGGCAAACACTTCGGCGCCTAATATTCGCGTCCAATCGGTCAGGACCATCACGTGCTCGTCCTGGTCGTACAAATCGTGCAAAGGATTGGTAATCGGCGGACCCCGGACTATCATAGGACCGAACATCCCCTCGCCACGCTGATCATCTGAGATGATTTATGAAAAATTGAAAGAATGTATGACATCGATTATTGTTTTTAGGGAAAGAGTGCACTGAATATAACAACGCGGATAATAATTTGATCAAAATTGATATACGTTTATCTGTTGAAACGATTCGTTGTCAATCAAAAACATCTAAATTACGTCATCCTTATTTGTTACTAACAATATCGCATATAATAATATCGCATGTAATGTATCACACATCACGTGTGCTTACTCGAGTGGGAATGCCAGACGAAAGTACCAGCCGAATCGGCGACAAAGTCGTAGCGAAACACGCCAGCGGGTGGTATTGGACACTGCGTGACAAAAGGCACGCCGTCCATGAACGGAGCGTCTTGTAAATGTTGACCGTGCCAGTGGATGCTCGTCGTTTCCGTTGGGAGGTCATTTTTTAGGTCGACTATTATTCGGTCGCCTTTGCATACCTGATGTTTTAAAATATCAATTTTAATGGAAGAAAAAATTTGTCTTATAAATAAAATCTATTTTATATTGACTCCACCTGTATAGCTGGTCCAGGTAGCTGTCGATTCACGAGATACAATGCTTTCATTCTACCCTCAGCAGGTATGCAGCCCGGATTGAAGCAGTCCGTTAAATTGAATGGACAATTGGCACATTTTTTGCTCATAGAGGTGTACATGTTCAAAACGAAATTGTAGTGGCATATCATGGGCACAGTATCGTCGTTGCATTCTCGATGACAGGGATGATCGTCGTTTGCTGTAAAAATGAGATGTTATTTTCAATCAAGTTATGTTTGAGATAAATATAAACAAATAAGTCAAAAACACCCCCAATGGAATGAGAAATATGCCAATGTGTGCGCCGGATTCATGTGACGAACTGTATCAAACTGTGCCAAATCATTAACATTTCGGACTTTTGGCACAGTTTGGAACAACATGTTATTACTTATTTAATGAATAATATATTTTATTTACTTGCGACGGCAATATTTAATAAAATCCATAATTGAACTAACGAAAATGAAATCAGTGCAATCAGCCGTGACATTTTGTTGAAACTAATCCTCGAGAGATTAACTGGTCAATAACTGTCGTAAACAGCGATAATCATATGTGTTTTCAAAAAATACTGATGGCTGTTTATCTTATCGAGATAATAAGAGACATATATAATGCACTTTTTTGTGCAGTATAGTGATCGATACTCTGAAATGTTGGGAAAAGTTCTTGATGTATTTTTATCGGAAATGTTAAGGTGCATTTTTTTTAATTTCACTATGCACATGATAAATAATAATAATACATATAGTTTCTACAAATTATGTAATATTGTAATGGGTTGAAATTGAATATGCAAGAGAAAATTAGAAAACTACTGCAATGAAATGACAGTTATTTCAAATGATGTATATCGATCGATCATTGACATAATTATGTTATTTTGCAAATGCTTTATATTATCGTTCTAATTTATTTATGCCCAAAAGAATAATGCGTGCATACGATGAGTTCATTCTTTCATATATAAAAGCTATATATTTTAACCTTGTTGATCAAAGGTTTCAGTGTCAGCTACAATCGATAAAACATTGATTGCTTCGTGTAAATCTACACATCAAAATCTTAAGTCAATTTCGGTAACTTGTATAAAATAATTCAAAATCATTAAAAAAAAAAAAAAATTGTTGTTCAAACTTTCTAGAGTTCTTGATAGTCATATATTAATATTTCAAGATGAATCAAGAAAATATTTATGAATGCAACCCATTTTTCTATTAATATGACTAAGTGTATACCGCCACAATGTATTTTCCTGCTCTACGTGTCACACTGTACTCACGCCAATCGAGCGGCAGTTACATTGTAATAATAAATTTTACACATCGATAAGATCAACAATTTCATGCAAAAATCGATGTAAAATCGCATTCATGTATATAGCAGTAGCAAAAAAAAATGTCACTGCTTCCGCACGTATGCACGAATATGACACATTCGAAATCAAATCAGCGTGTAATTAAACGTTATTATATCTTATTTAAGATTGCACGTCATCAGCTGTTTAATTTAGAGATATTGAGTATAGTCTTGATAAAAAAAGCAATGACACGTTGCATCAGCATACTTAAGAAACACAAAAGAATGTAATCTCTCCATGCGCTCGACTGAATATATACGGGATGTTTTTGCGCAAAACGTGTTAGCTCATACGCAGTATACTGTAATCCAAATTGTTGCTAACGCTTTCAAGATATAAATAGGGAAAAACAATTTTTTTTTCTCGCGCTCACATGTCTCATCATACACTCTTTGAGGCGAACGCAGACTTGCGTCGGATGTATAATTGTTAATTGGCCGAAGCGTGAATCGTTTTCCCTGTGTATGCTGTTTATATAACGCGAGCGAAAAAAAAAAATATCGCGAAAAAAATCTACCCTTGAGACTGTTTTTGCGAAACGAAAATAGCCTCGTCCTTCGTCCTACGTCGTTAGAGGATGAAAAGGATATAATATAATAAAGCGCGAAATTGTTTGCGGATATGTGGGGTACGAGAATGTCTATACTGGAACAATGCGCAGTTTGTGGGCGCGATGCTTGGTGTTTTTAGAGAGAAAACTGCGTGAAATTGCTCAACTTTTGTCGAGCATATAGACTGATTTTTCGCCTATAGTGTATTTTATATGGTTTGCGCTTATAAAAGGATGAGCAAGAGGCTATATATAGGTGAACCGGAACTCTTTTAGTAAGATCTGCGCGACATGCATTTATCACTTTTTTTTTACTTCCCAGTGTTGTTGATGTATTTAAAGTTCAATTAAAAAAGAAATATTATTTTTTAATCGAACTTTAAAGAGGCAGCGAGATGAATGAAGAAAAAGTGTTCAATTTATTTCACGATTTTTCAGCAGCAGATTGAACTAATAAGGCCCACTACATACTTTAATTTATATACTACGTAGTTATAGACATCGTGTTCTGTTTGTAGTTTGTTGTTACCCAAAAAAATGAATGAATTGCTTTAATTGGTGTATTTTCGTTTACATTACGCTTTAATTTCAAACAGAGGATCAGAAATAGTCGACGACATCATTTTTCTATTACTCAGCTAGATTGAAATCTCGCGAGAATTTTGTTCGAAAATACGGCGACTATTTCTTCACAAGTGATCATAAAGCCGCTATTTTTTCATAATTTTATTGTATCGCCGTTAACATACGTTGTAATTAAAAAAAAAACTTGTAAAATAGTTTTAAGTCGCTTTAGATAGACACAAAAAAACATCTACAGCCAGGTAGGCCTAATATGAAAGACAATCCAATAGTCATGTGTATATACAGACATTAGCATCAAGTTTATACTGTGCACCAAACGTGCAACTATAACGAAAGCATAAGAGTGATATATCAATGAGAAGCGTAATCTCAACGAAAAAATGGGTTAGAATCATGAAAGGTGTTGATTTTACAATATTATAAGATAAGCAACTTTTTTACGATCAAAATGTAGATATAAGCACAGCAAAAAAATACTTCTACATATACGAAGCAGTTGCGGCTCCCTTTGCTTCTTTTTCCGGATGATAATGTGCACATTGATCGATTTTCGCGTTCAGAGCTCTATTCTCTGTGACTTTCGTAATCTATCACAAAACTATACAAACTAGTAGTTAAGTACAAAACCTATAACGAACAAAAATTTGAACGACCCATTTGAACGCGCAAACAAATTACTCGTTCTATAATATAGTTCCTCTCGAATTACTCGAGACAATTAGCTCAACTTACAGCTTATGACTTAATTTTTCTACACCTGGTTTGTATATATACATACAGGTGTGAGCAAGCGCATTACGAGATTGACCCACTTAAGTTACATTGTCGTATATGGACGAGCTCGTTGACGTAAAAGTGTCTCGCGATCATGATGTTATTATATCTGTCGCGAAGCACCGGAAGTCGTTCTCGCCCGCCGCGCGTTTTTCCCCATCTTAATTATTAGGTTTTTTTTTATCGTCAGTATGCACCTATACGTTTATAGGCAAATTGTTATTGTTTTACGTCGTTGTAGTAGTCTGTGATGGGGATGAAATGTTGGGAAATGTTTGACAATGAGAGATTCTCGTATATACGCTTTATTTATTTATTTATTTATTCAGAAATAACGAGTATACATAAACTTGTTTAGTTAATGAAGCATGATTTGAAATATGATCTTGAAGAACTCCGTCACTAAGAATTAACAGCGTCGCGTTTTTCAAATTAAAAAAAAAAACTGCATATACATGCAACTTCTTCCTAATCAAAATGCTCGCGCACTCGTCTCATTACAATAAACGCTCGCAATGCACTCACAATAGACAGCAATAACGTCAGCTCTCATGAATATCCATCTTCGCAAAACTCATTACATTATAGTTAAAATATTATAATACACATCCATACACCGTAAAATACCACATACGATCGGAAGGTCGCGCCCGTGTCACCCCCGCGCCCGCACTTAACGAGTGTGTAACGACCGAAAAGCGTTGCTCTTTTATCTAGCGTGACTGTATACATAGGCTAGTTTTTTTTTTCTCTCTATTTGTCAGCGCAGCGCCTCCCGTTATACACCTTTTCACCTATAAAAGGTAGAAGCGGTGACGGACCGCTGCATTAGTCGTTACTCGACTCTACGACCAGGTGCTTCTCTCTGCATATTATCTTATAAATATAATATATTATAGTTTTGGAAATTTGTGAGAAATGTTTCGGTCGGCGGTGATTTTTGCGATTTGCTTTTGGACTGATGGTGTTCGGGGACAGTTCGAGAATGGGATCATATTCACGAACGGTGACAACTCGATCGGGACAGTAAATCCTACTCAACCTGCGACTATAAGTACGTAACTTGATTATTATTATTAATTTGTTGCTTTTTGTTTGTAATTTGTGTTAATTGTTGTTGATTTTGTATACACACGCTATATATGTAAAGTGCGAGAAAAGAATTAAAATGGATTGTTCTGTGTTGTTCTAGTGTATACGCTAAAATAATTTACGTGTAATATAACTCAATTATAGCATTATTCTTCTATTTCTATATCATCATCATAAAATCACCCAAAAGTTTTTTATTCATTTTTTTTTAACATCCCACTCCGAGCACTATGTAAAAAGATAAGAAACTCCATAATAGCGATAAACAGAGATATAGATGAAGTAAATTTAAATTTTCCAGGGCAAGGCAAGTACATGCGTCTCTGGCTATATAATGAGTCACGAAAGCCGAGAGGGGGATCATTGATCTTCTCATCAGCCCTCAAAAATCGTCTCGATCCGCACACTTAAATCGATTACACGTCATCCACCTGTCATCAATCATCGAGGCATATTATATCGCATCTTTACGCACGACCTGCGACGTCGAAAAATTTCCTTATTATAGGCTTCATGACACGCAAAATATTTTTTTCTTTTTCTTTTCATGCGCACGTACGATTTAGTAATACACCATCGTGTCATGCATAATTGAAGGAATAAACTATCTTGGAAGACGTTCCAATACATAGCAACGCGTACTTTGAACCTGAGATTTACTCGGGAACGTTGACGGGGTTTATCTCTTTTGATTTATTAAATTTTGACATTATTCATGATTTGTATTATTGTATAATATAATTAGCATCGATTTTTATAAAGATCCATCTGTAATTTTTGCATTATATAGTTAATATGCTGTTTTCTGATTATTACGATAATATATGACTAATTTTAATCAAAGATATAGACTTCAAATATGATTAAATCTACTGCTGTAAATTCTGTTCTTAGCTGTTGAAACGTGCATGATGCGCAAGCTTCTAACCGACCTTTTTTTTCATCTATATCTACTTTTTCATAACTTTCGATGGTCAAAATTTGCATATCAAAGTAGTTCATTTTTGGTGATGACTCATTGAATACATTCGCATTTTTATAGCCACTACGTTAATAGCCAATCAGGGATGCGCGTGTGTTCTTGCCGGAACTTGTCCAGCTGGAGGAAATAGCATTGATATCAGGATCGTAAACAATGTAATTATGCAAATTTACTATCATAAAAATGCACCAGATATTATGCACATTTTCAAATGTCCGTATATAACTTTAGTTGAGCGTGACAGATTACACGCGCGCGATTCTAGAGTCAACAACCAAACAATTGTACTCTAATTTACATGAATCGTTCAAAATTTTCAATTCAGGTGTATGAAATTCTAAGATTATTCATTTTTTCTTTTTATCGAATTACTATCGTGTTATTTGTATAAACTAATGTGCGCGATGACCTAATCGTTTGAAAATTTTTATCGAACCATAAAACAGAATCATTTCCAAAAAAAGTATAATATGCTTATTAAACAAAAAATAAATGAAAAACAAGTATATGTATCCTGATGTTCAAATTTCCGAAATTTCGCAGGGCCCAACTCAAGCTTCTTGCCCTGCGGGCCTCGTCGTATGCTGTAGCTCAGGCAGTCAGAATCAGGTGGATGGCACCTGTGGCATCCGGAAAATCCCTCCGACGCAACAATCTGTCGTAGGTCAGGCAAGTTTCGGAGCCTACCCCTGGCAAGCGGCTCTACTAAACTCCCAACTTGCCTACCTCGGCTCCGGTGTTCTTATCGATTCTACTCATGTGCTCACTGCTGCTCACAAAGTCGCAGCTTTTGTGTAAGTGTATTTATTTGGTCATTACATCAAAATATTTTTTTGCAGAAAGTAATTTTTCAATATCGGAATTTACGTTTAGCAATATATTGTGATGCAACGCATCGTCTATAAAAGTGGCGTAACACTTATATTAAGCATTAAATTAAAAGAATATATCTTCGCTCCAATAAACCAACGTTTCGTTGTGATGCTCACACTGCACGCATCGGCGCCAATTCTATTCAACTGACCCAACCGCATGGCGTGTGACCCGCTGTCACAGCTCAAACAATTCCATTTACGAAACTCTCTATATTTGATATTCCCTGCCCGTCGGAAAAATAAATGAAAAAACAACAAATGATTCACTATTCATCGTTAAGTAAAAAGTAGGTAAACACATTCAGAGCTAAAGGCATTTATAGTTCCACTCTAAATTTGTATGCGTATTAACTTTATTCCATATTAAGCTTTAATATATCAGCGTCTTTAACGATATACATTATCACAACCGCGATAACGTAGTGCTTTGAAAAAAATTAAATAATCGACTTGGGAGCGTTCGACTAACTATAAAGGCGGATTAGGCGTTAAAAATATAGGGTATGAATGGAAAAACGAACGCTATTACGGAAACGAGGCTTCCGCTATAACGTGTATTAGGTGTGAATACTCATGTGCAATTAGGGATTCCCGTCGTCTATATACTGTCATAATATATATTATGACAGTAGACCGAGCGCCGAGTGTTTATGC
>UCQR01125985.1:43793-54410 GCA_900474235.1 Cecidostiba semifascia | reverse complement strand
TAGATTGTTATTTGCTTCGAATTTGTATGAATTTTAAGTATGAATGAATACTTTTTGCTATAGATCTCCATAATTGTATATACAATGAAGTATGGAAATAAAGTAAGAAAAGAATCTAACAAATCAAGTATGCAAAAAAGACGTTATGCGAGCATATTTAATTATGTATAAAAAGGAAAAAACCTTGGTAGTTTCCAGATTAATCTTAGTAACTGACATCTTTCTATTGTAGTTGTGAACAATTACAAAATGGTCAGTTAAAAAGTCTAAAAAAACTGTCATGCTTGAAGGAGCAAATCTTATTTCTTACATGCAGACAATAGTTGAATCATACAAATTTTTCTTTCTTTCTCTGTATTCCTTTCTTTGGTTCTGTGACATAATATTTTTTGTCTATTAACTAATTTTTTGCACCATGATACAACAGGCATTACATAAATAAAACTCAAAGTGTTATGCATTGTATGGAAAATGATTAAAGAATACTTTGTTGCTTTGTATTACAATCATACTTCATGAATGACTATTTTAAATAGTAAAAAATTAATTAGCATTAGTATTTCTTAATTTTGATTTGCTGAGGTAATTTAATTTTATCATACTTACTTTTACAGAAAGAAAAGCTACCACTAAGGCAGCCACATCTGATAACATATGAAAACTATCTGCTATTAGTGCCATAGAATTTGTCACATATCCCACGATTATTTCAACCAGGAAGAAAAATGCTGTCAACCACAGCATGGTCAAAAGACGACATTTTTTTCCTGTAAAACGTCCCATCTTGATTATCTGAAAATTAAAAAAAAATACAACGTGAGAAAACCATTAATAGATTATGAAAAGACTAATTAATTGATAAGAACTTTGGAGGGTCAGCGACATTGCATGTATCATAGGCGCCTAATTTATCTTTGTATCATATCTCTTGGTAGATAAGCAAACAAAAATTTGTAAATAATAATTTGTATCTTAATGATTCAAAGTTCACAAGCAGAAATGATTTTATTAAATATCTTAAAATTTATAAACTAGTTTTATTGTACTATATTTATGACTATTGAGTATAACAAAATTAAAAATAAAATAAACACAGTACATGCAGTTAAATGTCTAGGAAGGCTGTGAATGAGACAGATTAAATATGAATGTTCTCATGACATGCTCTAAATCTAAAACAATCAATTCTAATCTACTTCCTATTCACAAATATCAATGAAAAAAGTTTTTTAGGTAAGTCAAATACAAGTAACTATTGAATGATTGTAAAATAGAACTTTCACAAACAAATTTCTGCGATAAAACTGCTTTTTCTTGCGAGAAGTATATAATATCACCCAAGCCGATAGCTTATAAGAATTACTATCGTGAATTGATCGAGATCAAACATTTTTTATAAGGTGTGCCAGCCTGCAATTGATAAGTCTTGGACAATACATTCTTACATTTATCATGAACAAATGCAAGAAATTCACACACTGACACGGTAATCATTAATCTAGGCCTCTATTGTGCTACTTTTCAGTTCTAATTTCAGATGAGATATCGACTTAAGTGGTCTAAACTACATCGCTAATCTGTCTATATGTGTGATCCCTTCTTATTGAGTGAGATTATTATTTTTTACTTCTTTTATCTAGTTAGGAAACTACCTTGTATTAAGTCATTGATGAAGAAATGACAAGATCTAATATTGTATTGAATATTATATTATTACAATCAATTTAAACAATCAAATGACAACAATTGAACAAAACCAATTAAATTTTCTGCACGATTTGTGTTAGGATTATTATACTAAGGTAACGAAACGCTTTATTTTTGGAACATTATCTTGACTTAAAAAGATAGCACCTCAAAAGAAACGTCGATTATATTTTTTATGGTCATTTAAAATCGATAACAGACAGTCTCAGAATATTGATAAATAGTAAAAAGTACAGACATGATGAAAAAAGCAGTTCTCCTAAACTTATGGAAATATTATGTATCACCTTAGCAAGCAATAAATCAAAAATATTTACTCCACTACCAGATACGCGTACCTATCGATAATCTCTCCGAAACGACCACCGCGTAAGTATGCTTACTTTTCACTCCTCAAAGCCCTTCGTATAAAATAACCGACTCGACGGTCGCACATCAGTGCATAATTAAAGTATACTATACTGCTTCGAAACTTCGATTTTCCCCGCATTCCTCGTCAATAACTCACTCGAAGGAAAAACGCGCAGGAGTCGTCGAGCGGCGATAAAAGAGTTCCGCCTTTTTTTCTCTCCGACGAGTCGAAGAAGCTTTAGCAGCTAAATTATTATCTGCGAGATTAGTTCCCGAATTCCCGCGAGTCGCCCCAGATTAGTTTGTTGACACTCGTCTATTGCTCCAATTACGGCGCCCGTGAATTGGACCACTTTAATCATCGAGATCCGATGACGATGATTGACCAACTTTTTTTGCTCGAGCCGCGCGGTCAGATGTGAGAAAAACCGCTCGCAGTCCCTCTTTTGAGAGCTATAGAGAGAGAGAGAGAAAGAAAGAGGACGGGAAAACTTTCTTTATCTCGGTTTCTATGGACGGCGGCTAACGATAAAACCTTGCGTGCAAGCAACGAGAGAGAGAAAGGTGAATCATCCGTCTCTCTCTCTCTTTCTCGTTCGAGGGAAAAATATATCGTCGTCGAAGCGTTTAAAAATAGGTTATGTCGCGAGAAGAAAGCTCTCGTACCTTATATACATCGCTTCAAAGGAAACAGCTATAGCTAAGGCTATAGCTTTACCGTGATCGAGACACTTAACCTGATATAACTAAGTAATACCTACTCTTCTATAAAGACGACAAGAAAAAATCGACTTACGGACTGGCTCGGCCCAAGGTTGTCCCGCGAGAAGACTTGTCCTCCTCTTCGTTCTTATACTTGAAGCTTATACGACGACTGCTGAGGTCGACAATGATGTAGCTGCGTGTCGATGTATCAGGTAGAAAAATCGCAGCGACCACCGGGAAAAATGTTTATAAACATTATTGCCACGGGGGAGTTGGCTTGCACACTATTTCTCGTTGCTCCGCTGCACACTGCACTGACTGCCTAATTCGTGATGTGAAGTTCAACGACAGGGACACACCGAAACACGAGACTAATCCGCGCCGTAAAGTAGCGCTGCTGCTGCTCTTGGTATTCAACTGCAGACATCAGTAGTCTGTAGTGGCTAGTATATTGAAACGGGCTGATTGGTCAAACAGCTCCTGCCGTCTAGCGGCTGTTTTCCAGCCGTCACCGTCATAGAATACTTTATATATGAGCGAGGAGAAAATTGGAAAAACTACGGTGACGCAATTGCGCTTTTGTGCTTGGTGACGGTCTGGCGTTTACTTTTTTTTGTTTTTTAGCAAGTTTCATATTTGTGATTCATCTATGTACAGTTGTAAATTTACGCGTGACAATAAGATTGTTAACGATCAAGAAGAAAATGGAACAGAGAGGATTATTACTTATTTAATATTTTATTATATGATTGAAGTTTTATCTTACAATTACAAGGTAGGTATAAAATATAAACATTAACTATTAAAGAAATTACAGTGCTATCAAGTTACTGTTTCTCAGAGTCATAATATAATAAATATTAAAATCTTATATTTGAACTAAAGATGTTTTGTTTAAAAGTATGCGGCTAATCAATACTTTCCTTTTTTTTTTTGATTTTGACAAATCGATTTACATAATTTTAATGCAAAATTACTTTTCCTAAACAATTCCATTGAATAAGTATTCAATATTTTTTTTTTACATACATACATACAGTATTAGATCAGTAACTGCAACTTCTTAATGTCAAATTATCAACTTTCCTTAACAGGATAAAAAAAGTATGATTTTGAAAAAAAATTTTCAAATTTACTTTACACAGTTATAATAATTCTTTCATTATACAGCTTACTTGATTTAATTTCATCGCAAATATATTTACAGATTATCAAATTCTTAAAACAAAACATAACTATCAACCAATAGGTCAGTTGGTCAACTAACGCTTTTGTTGTAAAGGCATGCGTAAAAAATGAATTGTCGTTATCAGTAGTTGTAAAGTGAACGATAAAAATACAACTATAAATCCTAATGTGTGCGGCGTGATCAGTCTTTAAAACGATGTTCCAAAAAACAGAGGAAAACGCATGTCACGAGTTTACAACTTACTTAAGCAAGCTTTTCAACTCATCACATGGTTTACAAAATACAATTCACAATAATTGTCCGTTTATTTTTCTTGCATTTTGCGCACCCCGGACTTAATGGTTTCATGATACATGTCGGCAAGCTCACAAACGTCGAGTTTATCCGTCAAAGTCTTATACATAGCCTGTTTAGTATTATCCGACAATTTCTCCACACTATTCTCTAAAGCAATATTCAACAATACTTCCGAGGACATAAGTTCATTCCTTGCTAGAATTTGATCCATTATGGAATCCGGCGATATATTGTCTAGTACGACTTTGAGGTCATTCGTATTAGGAATACGTTCGATTTCACCCTTCTCTTTTTCTTGTGAAAGTCTTTTGGCAAGCATAGTCAACATTTCAGAGGAGCTGAACTTATCCACAATGACTTCTTTCAATTTCTTCTTGTAAGTTTTTAGCACCGAATTGTAGTAGTCCTCATCCGAGTCGAAGATCTTCGGAAGCTGTTGCAGTACCTTCTGCAAGCCTATAGATTTCGTGGAAGCTTTAAAGCTAGCTTCACTGTCATCTTCTACACTTAGTCCAAGCATGTCTAAAGTCTTTTTCTTTAGTTCTTTGTCTGAATGCTCACCCATTTTTTCCTTGACAAGCAATAATTAAAAAATTAACGTCTTATATTCTACTGACAAAATCTTTCAATAATATTTAAATAGTATACTTACTCTATATCCCGTAAGAATTTTTTCAGCATCAAACCTCTTCACAAAGGCATCGAAAAGGAATTCATCGTCACACTGGTCCATCAGCTCGGCACAAGCTTCCTTGTCGCTCTTCCTCGATCTCTTCATTGGACTCGTCTGCATCGAGCTATCTGTCGATTGTCGTTTCCTGAGCCTCTTGATGTCGTATACGGCAGAAACGTTAATCGAGGCCAGATCACTGTTGTTACTCGAACTCTTCATGAGATCATCAAATGACATGCTATCCGACTTGTTTTTGTTGTCTTTGAACTTGTTTCCAAGTGGTGTGCTTGACTTAGGTGTAACTGATCTCTTCTCGGGTGTCCTCGTGAGCTTCTTCATACTTTCATACATCGATAGTGCCTTCTTAATGCAGGCAAGTTTTGGTGATTTAATAGGTAGACGGTTGACGTCACGTTCTGTCAGCTGAGCCAAATCGCCTATTGAGTGAATAGACTTTACAGACAAGTGTTTTGCGAGATCGTTTGTAAAGAGTGGATCAACCAATTTAGCGCTGATCGATTCCACACCATCTGCACAGGAGACCAGCGAAGGGTACACTGGAAGCGTAGAATCTAGGGCTTCTGGCTCAATAAGTTGTGCAACGCTAAATTTAAGAAAATTAACAGTTTGTTAAACTTACTTACTTTTCAACATATTTTATTGTATATGAATAATATTCTTACCTGTTTTGTGTTTCTTCACTGAGCGGTAGGTTCGAGAATATTGAGTCCGTTACCGGTAATGTATCACCTGGATCACCACTATGCTGTGAGCAGCTTTTTCGAGGAGCTTTATCCGACAAATTAGAAGTACCCTCTAGACTGGAAGATAAATTCTCAACGTCTACAGTATCTTCTAAAGAAGTAGTATGATTTTCGGAAGACTTTTGCAAAATATTTGACAAGTTAATGGAGTCCAATTTAATGGAAGAGCTGTTCTGGTCATTCTGAGTAGAAGTTTGGACTATATCCACGCTCTCATTATTTGTTGTAATTACATTGTTGTCACTGAATATGTCCACGTCTTGAGTGTTAACCACCACTTGAATCTCAGCTTCAGCAATCTTAGATTCGTCCAGAGAGATATCAGACAGAACTGCTGAAAGCATCACCTTTGGAGAGATAGTGGTCATTGGAGCATCGGTAGAGACGTTTGCCGACTCATCAACGACACTTGGCTCGGTTGGTTTCGTTTCAATATTGTTGACGAGCTCGTTCTCTTTTTCGGTACGTTCTAGATCCATCTGAATCAATCGCAGTTTCGCATGCTTTCTTGATTCCTTTCGGGAAATAGGACTGCGCATCGTAGGCAGCTTTTCAAGTTTTGGTGGAGACGATGATTCTGTCATGATTTCATAACCCATCTCACGTGATACTGGTGGATCGGCAAAACTTACTCTTTTTTTCTAAAAGGAAATTTTTTTTAATGCTAATAATGTAAAGGCTTGTATCTACGTTCTTAAAAGATTTAAAGCACTTACCCGACTATTAGGTGTTTCTACAGAACAGTTAGAATCAACCTCTTGCATCCTCTTTAAAATACTAGCGCTGGGTGAAGCAGTCAAAGATGGCGGATTCGCATTAGACCACTCAAGTAAGGGTAACTCTTTTTTAGCCTTTCCAGTCGGCGAGGAATCGCTAGCACTGGCAGCGCTACCATTCTGCGTTTCCTTCTCTGTTGAAATAACTCCATTTTCACTATCCCGCTCATGTTTATCCAGTTTAGGCGAAATACGTTCACCGTCATTCCTTAGATTACAAAACATTGTTATTGATGGTGACGAACACATTTCCTGCCTCATACTGTTGTTCATGTTGCTGAACATCTTTTCCTGACGACTGCCGGTACTAGGACTGGAGACTCTATCATTCTCTTTGGAGACTCTGTCTTTTTTGGAGATAGGCACCACGGTCACCTCATCTGTAGATGTGGAATCTGATTTCGAAGGGTCGGAAGAAAGTTTTTCAGCGAGGGACTGCTTTGTAACGAGACCAAGCATTTGAGCAGCACGTCCTTGTAAAGGGAAGGCTTTGGAGCGGAAGAGACGAGAATTCGTACTTTTTGGAGACGACGCGTGACTCGCCGGGATTGATGGTTTTACTAAAAAAAATTTAACATTCAAGTATTATAAATTTGTTGGATATTTTAATTATCTTTCAATACGCTTAACTTGTAATGTTTTACCTTGAATGTTCTCTACTTTTTTTGGTTCATGCAGCACAGGCGGAGGTTTTTCAGGTTCGGCGGTCGCCGGGATAATAGAAGGCGTAGTTTCCTCCTGTTCAATTGGCGTTGCTCCGATGATCTTTGGTTCTTTCGGTTCTTTTTCTACTTGTACTTCCTCCACAACAGTTTTCGTAACCTGTACAACTTCCACTTTCTTTATCTTAATAAAGCACTTGTCCATCTTTTCTAACTTCGAGTTTGTGTTGGGCTCTTGTGAACTCTCCACGATATCTGAATCCTGGGACGATTTCACACTTTCACTCTCTGATTCATCAATGGTACTTTCCGAATCTTTAGCTATTTCAAGAAATACAATTTAAATAAATAACACTTTTTATTTTTAAGTTAATACAACTAGCAAAGTCTTACCAGGAATATCTTCAGCTTTGTTGTCATTGGTCTCCATTTGCGTGGGCACTTCTTCAATTTGAGTTTCTTCCTGTGTTTCGGCTACTATCTCATTGTTTTTGGAAGTGACATTCGGCTCCGTTTTACCACCCAATGACTTGCGAGTCGTTAATTTATTGTTCTCTGGAAGATTCTCTGGTGCAGCCGGTTTCTTATGACCACTATCCCTCTTGTGTTTTTCAGTTTCCTTTTCAGTCGTTTCCACTTTTGTGGGAGGAGTAATTTTTGACATCGAACGCCTCTTAATAGTACTGTTTGTTTGTTGATTCATTTCAGTTTTGTTGTTACTAGCAGGCGTCTTTTCTTCTTTAGATTTGTCATCTTTGGAAGCAATCGACTTCTTGTCAGCAGCATTAGAAGCTGAATTTTCGCTCAGCTTGCCAGCACTGCGACGACTTGGCAGCGGCTCGAACCTCATGTCGATTTTTAGACGAGACATCTCGGTTAACTGCCTTTTTGAGATTTTTTTACCGTCGATCTCCTGGACCTAATGTAGAAAATAAAATTTAATATTTTCGTTATTCAATTAGCTTGATTAGATTTAATTAATTTTTTTTATAGCTTACCGTGTTCTTGTTCTCTTCGTTCGATTTAGAACTCTCGCCACTGCTGTTAAGTACTTCCGGCGTATCTTCTCGCCTGGGCCGCTTCTCGTGCACGATGTTAAGGACACTCTCGGAATTGCTCTCCGAGTTTCGCCGTTTGCGTCCGCGTTTCGTGTTCAGCTGCTCGTTACTGCTGAACTTTCGCAGTGTAACACGCTGCTGCTGAGGCTGCAGCGAGCGACGCGTTGCCCGGACGTTCTTATCGACTGTACTCTCCGCTGCTGTAATGAGGCATAAATTATATTAAAATTAAAGTTATTTATTTTAAAATATATTTAAACGTTTTTAAAGGATCTTCGCTAATATATGATTACGATAAATAATGTTTAAGCATTAAAAACCAGCGTCGCTCTAATATAAATAAAAAATGGTGTTGATCAAACGCGGACGTGGACAGGAGTATTAACCTATTTTAATATGTTGCGTTACACTGTTGTGGCTCGCGTTGTATCAATATTATAACAGTAAAGCAGAGTCACATTAAGCATACACGAAGTTATAATATTAAAACTTTTTATCGTTATCGCAATCGTTACAAGTAAAACATTTTGCAATAATTCGAAAACTGAAGAATGCGGTACTCTGATAGTAAATTTTTGAAAATCATATGTTTCCCGCTTCGCGACTAAAACGATCTATCTTTGGAAATTGTATTTAGAGGTTAGGTAGTACGTAGAAGCGTGCTCCGACTTGCAAAATACAATAAAAAACTGCTTGAACAGCAAAAAGACTTAAGCAACGCCAACATTCTGTCTATCGACCTGATTTCCCATCAAACTTAAATTCATTGAGCATTGATTATGAGTATTTACGACGCTGTTGTGAAGAAATCCAATCCCGCTTCAAATCTCCAAAAATAAACAAATTATACTACACCACACAAAGATAGCGAGGATTGCGAAATTGCAAAATTTTTTACCAGCTCCATTGTTCTCCTCGGTGGGATTTCTACGCCGCATTTTGGCGTTGTCAATGATCGAGGGCGAGACTTGCTGTTCCGAGTCGGCGGGATACTCCTCGCGCGACTCGAAGTCCAACTTCTTCGCCACAATCGGCGCTGAGTCGACTTTGACTTGTTGAGAATCTTCGATTGCCGACACGTCGTCAGCTGCTTGTTGCTTTCTAGTTTGCACCCTAGGCGATGCGCTTTTCACGGGCCTGAAACAAAAGCAACGAGTGTATTTTTTTTATCATTAATTTATGTAAATAATTCAAATAAAAAATTATTGCTTAAGCAATTACTCAATGTCTATAACGTGTAATTTTAAATTATTTGAATTTAGAATTTAAAATTTAAAAAAAAAAATTTTAATTGTATTACTTACGCTGCTGGCTTTTCAAGGACTTTATCTGGTACGTTAAATACGTCCGCAATATTTTTGAAATGCAGAGTAGTAGCTGACGTTGGTTTGGATGCTTCGTTGTTATTGGATGGTGATTCACTTTTCTTGTCTATAGCTGCTGGCGATTTTCCGGTTTTCGCATCGAACCAGTGCTGCAGCTCTTGCGAGTCTTGCGAATTTGAAACTGTTAAGTCGTTGTACATAGCGGGTATATCATCCCGGCGTTTTTTCAACATCTCTTTTTGATGATCTGTCAGGCGGTTCACGTCTAGCTGAATGTCGGTATTTATCAAAACGAAATCTTGTGAATCTGGCTCGATGTTGATCACCTTTGTTTTCTCAAAGTTTTCCTTGCCGTTCTCTTTTCTTGTATTAGGTGAGTTAATGCCTTTTCGATTAAGAAAACTGCCGATTGGCTTGATGTGGGGAGATCGAATTTTCTTGTTAGGTTTTTCTTTGATGTTATCTATATCGAAATTGCTCTTGGCCGATGTCTCCTCTAATTCGTGAATTACTTCTTCTAGTACCTTTTGAATAATTTAAGAAATTTTGTATAGGACAATCAATAAGAAAAAAAAATTACATATGTTGAATTTGTATATATAGTAAACGATAAAAACAAGTTTATCTTTGCGCCATTGGTTTTTTACAACAAAAGCGTGTTTGAAAATTAAAAAAAATATGAGGCGATTCTTTATTATACTAACTTGAGCTCGCTTTGCAACCAAGTTAGTAAAATAAAAAATCGACTGATATTTTTTTTATTCTCAAACACGCTTTCGTTTAGAAAAACCAATGACGCAAAGACACACTTGTTTTATTGTTATATATAATGTTGCCTTGGAGGGCCTTTAAGACTAAATGGTACTTTACCTTTTTTGCCTTTTCATCAACACTATCCTTCAAATCTAAAAGCGATAACGCTAATGACGATATTTCCTTATTCAAATGTAACACAGCTAAAACTATCGTTTTCCTATAACAAGCAAGCAAGTCAGAGTCCAGAGACTTTTGGAGTTTCTTAAAGAGCCCGACAATGGTGCTCCAAGTGTTCATTACTTCGTGGTCAAGGCTGTTGTCGTCGGTTTTGGCAAGCATGTATTTCACGGCGGG
>UCQR01125985.1:0-12722 GCA_900474235.1 Cecidostiba semifascia | reverse complement strand
AGAATTTAAAATTAGAATTGTGATACAATTTTTTATTCTGAATTAATAAAATATTTCCTTACATTTTCTGCCTCTGGGACAATAATAGCATCATCTGCTTTTTCTTGTAAAACCGTGATTTCATCTTCAACTTCCATACTTGTGTTATTACCATGTTCTTCAAGATTTTGACTTTCAAAAGATGATGATAGATTGTTAACCTCTCCAGCATCTAGATCGATATTCTCTTTGATTTTATCTACTGAAGTATCCAACGCATTCGTTAATTCGCTCACAAAATCTTCGATTTTTGCGCTCATTGTGTTGGCATTTTCTGGGGCTTCTTCATTGTTGCTTATTTGCGATTGTTGATCTTTAGCTGGATCTTGTTCCGGCATATTAGTATCGTTCATCTTTCACTTTGTTATTCAGTAAATCATCAACCAAAACTAAAAAACAAAAATTTTTCACATGTTTAACATGATCTGAGATAATCAAGACACTATTATATTTTAATCGTCAATCAGCCGTGTTTTCGTATTATTTACAAAACTTCGTGTGCACAGTGTGTACACATGGTCTAGGTATATATATCGGGTATACACAACGTTGCAGTTGTGCCGTGTTTTCTCAAAAACGTAAACAAATACCAAACAACATCGATCTGCACGCCGAGACTTCGGAATTACTCCGCCGCGCCATTTTTAAATAGACGCATTGTGTGATTATACTTTGTTACAGTATATAGGTATATATAGGTAGGTGTAAATATCGTATTTTTACAACAAAATATTAATTAGTCCAGAAAAATATCTGCTTCATAGCTTCATTAATTGTGTTTACATATTTAAGCTTTGTAGAAGTCATTGTGGCGTAGCCCCCAACGTTTACCTTTTGAAACTAGGTCATTTAAAAAATTTAACAAAAATTTAGACTACATTTTTTCTTTTTGACAGTTCTATTGCATTGTATAATAATTCCGTTTTTACAGCTTAGTTAATATCAACAAATGTTCGAAACATCTCGTGACCTATTAGATAATTGAAAAATATATCTCTAATCTGACTATTATCCACACAGAACCAAAACTTTAAAAAAGCGTTAAAAAAACAACAAAACAAAACAGTATACACTCCAATTGGCGCCTAAAATTTTCTGCAACAACAAAAAAAAGACCTCCCACGATCCAAAAAAAAAAAATTTTCGCGTCAATAACTCATCCGCCCCCGACGTATCAGCTGACGGTCAGTTTACCGAATACCAGGGAGAACAACGCCGCAGCCTCCCTCTCTCTCTCTCTCTTCTCTCGCTCCATAGCGCGACCGAGGCCGCCGCGCGAGTGAGACGCCCGTATGTACAGAAACTGTATCTCGCACCAGCCAATCCAATCCGGAGCGAAGCGCGTTTGTTCCCACAGTGTATTACTCTATAGTATAGTCGTGTGCTGTGCGCTGGTGCGGACTTGGAGCCTGCATACAGTATAGTGGTGTTGGTCGCGTGAATCAGCCATAGCGAGTGGCGTCGTCGCCCCGTCAGAAGAGACAACCCGGAGAGAGGAGAGGCTCTGCTGCTGCAGCTGCTGCTGGAGTAAATATTTCGGATCCACACCTCCGCCGAGCCAGTCCAGTAGCCGTCGTAGCTGCTGTCGCTGCCTTCGAAAACGGTGAGTATTATACCGAATATTATGAGGCCAGTGTGCATTGTGTGTGCTATAGCTCTCACATAGTCTCTCGCGCTCTCTCTCTCTCTCGCGATCGCTTGCGCAGTGCGTCCGAGAGAGAAGGAGGAGTTCAAAGAATCCGGGACAAGGAGGTGAGTCCACCGAAGCGTCTCCGTCGCTGCTGCTGCTGCTGCCTTCGTGTCGTGGGTGTGTCTCGCGAGTGTATACGTGCATGTGGGTTTGTAAGAGTGAGTGTAGAGACAAGGGGTTAACAATCTTCTGACACGGCGTCTCCGCGTCTTCCTCCTCCATCTCTTTCTCTCGGCCATGTCTCTGTGTAGTGTCTCTCTCTCTCTCTCTTTCTCGCGTATACGTACACATATACCGACGTATAACGTTATTCTACCTATTAGAAGCCTAAAAAAACTGGGCATCATCAAACGGAACGCAGTCGATCGACTTTTATCTCAGTCCGGAGTGTGTATGTGTGTATAGTGACACACAGGTGAATCACTCGATACATGTGTGTCGCGCATATAAGCGCACCTTCTCTCCTACTGAATAATATACCTATATACTTATACTGTACTCCATGGCGTTCGCAAAGATTCCTCTGACACTGCGTCGCGCATATATATACATACACACATACATAGGGTAGAGAAAGAGAGGGAGGGAGGGCTTTTGCGGTGTTTTTTAATACGCGCACGAAAGAGAGGAAAGGAGCCCGGAGGAGAGTCATTGATTGCACGAGGGAGAGCGAGAGAAGGAGCGTCGATGCACTATACTCTCGCTCTGCATTCCGAGCCCTTTGTTGTATGCAATGCCGCCGCGTATAGCCGCCCACGCCTCCTTCGTCGTCGCGGCTTCTTGAGGAGCGTTGCTGCTGCCAGCGGTCTCTCTCTCTCTCCTCTGTGATGATGAAAAAAAGGACTCCTGTGGGAGCTGCTGCTGTCGTCGCTGTTATTATTTTTTTTTTTTTGCCTTCTTGCTGCTTCCTGCATAATACTTTTCTGCGCCGAGATTTCGCTGTTCTAACTCCGCGTCTGTGTTTTTTGTATAGAGGCTTTATGTGTGAGGAACTTCGTTTTCATTTTAACGGGCTATATAGTTGTATATATATATAGCAGTATAGGTATGGATTTATCGGGCGCGAGATTAGTCTAACGGGATATACGTATAGGTATAGGTTCTCGCAGGGGAAAGGTTAAAAACGTTATGAATACTTGACCGGCTACTGAGCTGATGTGCATGAGAGACTATATGACAGATTTAGTAGAACGATAGCGCGCGTATAGATTGTATGTAGAGAATACGAAAGTATAATAATAATTAATGTATGCAAGCGTATAAGAGTTATACGGTATAAATTCGTTTTTGCGCGGTCGACAAAAGTATAATTACGTGTACAATTAATTATTCATTCCCAAAGAAAGAATATAACACCCAATTAAGTTCGTGTATGTGCAGTGTCGTAAGTAACAGGTTTGCGAAGGAGCCGCGCACTTTTGCACTTTGTTCTCTTGAAACCTTAATGAGATTAATTTGCATGATTAAGAGGACAGCGCCACAGAGGTAATTTTTCCATTTCGGCTGCTGGTGCTTATTTTGTATCAATCTCTTTCTCTTTCTTTATTCAACATTTCGTCTATATAAATACGTTACACAGTGAAAAAGTTTTACGCGCGTAATTAGCTTATTTCGCAGCTGCTGCGAAAAGAATATACAATAACAGTGTCTCTATATTTCTTATAAACTATACTTTTCAACAAATACAAATATCCAAACGATATAATTTCTCTCCTAATACATATATCGCGTCAAATCTCAGCATCGCTATATATTACATTATAAAAACGCACCGCCGTCTTTTCACACCAAAGCATCGACAACTTCAATCAAACTCCTCCCCCGCACATAGCGCGTCAGTCCAATTACAAAACTACCCGCGCAAAGCAACATCCATCCGTAAAACCCCCATTAAAAAAAAAAAAAATCCTCGTCCATATACAGCACTACCTACATCTCTCTCCCTCAGCATCTTTCAAAGCATCATCCCCCGCAGTCGGTCCGTGCTCTCTCACAATGATGCCCCCTCCCCTCTACATACCTACCCAGCCGCGCACTTTAGAAATGCGGCTCTTTGGCGCATAAAAATGTCGGCGCCTGTGACGAGGGTGTTCCTACCTACTACTACTACTACCACCACCTCTCCGCACGCCTTTACGGTCTTTGTCGGTCCGCACGTCTCTCTCTCTCTCTCTCTCTACCTGTACTCCTATGTATAGGTATACCTACGTATACACGGCAGCTACATATACCTGGGCGCGAATTCCGTGTGTTTGTGCGGCTTTTGCTTTCTGATGCAGTTTCTGCTTTGGAGAAATTCGTCGAGGTACCTGCAGCGTAGTTGTGCGACTGTGTTCTCTGTAGCTATATACACGGGGTTTCGACGTGATCGATTGGTCCATTATGCTGTACAGAGTGAAACATTTTCACGAGTTTACACGTTTTGGCAAAATCTGGTGGATGAATTGCTTTATAGACGCTATAGTTCGTTGAATACTTTGTCCAAGCGTGTATATAGTATACGCAGTGTCGTTCTTAATCGCAGTTTGTGCACATGTGGGTTCATTATTTCTATATCGCTTCCTCTGTAGATAAAAGATAAATCGGGTTATTGGAGGTAAAAATCAATCGGTATCTCTCTAGTTTTCCGTAATCATCTCGTAGCTTTTCACCGTGATATAGTTTCGCAAGGCAGTACTACTGCTGCTGCTGCTTGTTCCATTCAATCGTCTCTCATTGAGAAGTTGAGCGAGACGCGATTAATGACTATTGAATTTTTTCTGTTCTAGGTGTGGATTGATCCAAACGCCGTAGCCATGAGTTATCAAATGTCTTCGAATCAAAATAGACCGAGTGAGTAACTACGAGATTACATGCATATGTACTGCTGTGATTCTCTATAATCTATCAATAACATAAAAGTTCAATTATTATTTTTTTACTATTTCGAATTTCGATTGTGGACTTTTTATTGATTATTCTAATTTAAATTGCAGTGTCTCACGGCAACTATCAGCAGGGCCCGCAGGACCTGCCGATGTGTCCCATCAAGGAGCAGACGCTCATGTGGCAGCAGAACAGCTACATGGGTGACTCTGGTATCCATTCGGGTGCCGCCACCCAGGCCCCGTCGCTCTCCGGTAAGGAGGACGAGGAGATCGAGGGAGACCAGCTCATGTTCGACCTTGACCAGGGTTTCGCTCAAGGCTTCACCCAGGATCAAGTTGATGGTAAGCCTGATTGATTTTATTTTATTACGAATTTTCATTTGGATGAGACGGCTTTTGAAGTTATATTCTCAAAGGAGTAGCCTCGTTAGCGGTGCATTGAATTTTGCTTTTGAGGAGCTTCAGCTAAAAATAAAGATTCTTTCAGAGTATTACAATGTAAAAAATGTTATATAGCAAAGGTACATACTGTTTTGATTGAGGGTATAGTGCCGTAACACTGATGTTAATATCGCAGTGGTAAAATTCTGCAATATGAATTTTTTTTACAATGTAAAACAAAACATTTTTTCACATATTATTATAATCGATTAATCAAAAAGTAAAGGACTGCATATAATAGCAATTTATTAAAGGAATATCACGATCATTCACAGAGATGAACCAGCAGCTGAGCCACACGCGCTCCCAGCGTGTGCGTGCGGCGATGTTCCCGGAGACTCTGGAGGAGGGCATCGAGATTCCGTCAACGCAGTTCGATCCGGCTCAGCCGACTGCTGTGCAGCGGCTTAGTGAGCCCAGTCAGATGCTCAAGCATGCCGTCGTCAATCTGATCAACTATCAGGACGACGCTGATCTGGCCACTCGTGCCATCCCCGAACTCATCAAGTTACTCAATGATGAGGATCAGGTCGTTGTATCCCAGGCTGCGATGGTCGTACATCAGCTCTCGAAGAAGGAGGCCTCGCGTCATGCTATCATGAACAGCTCCCAGATGGTCGAGGCTTTGGTCAGGGCCATTTCTAACAGTGAGGATCTCGAGTCCACCAAGGCTGCCGTCGGTACCTTGCACAATTTATCACATCATAGGTAAGCAATCAATTTAATACGTTTATTCTAAAGAAAGTTTATTTTTGTAAATGGAGAAAATTGATTTAGAAGTTAAATCATTCGGAAAAGTGTCCATGATATATACGGGCATAGTAACTTGAACGGTTAAGATTGTACCCGCATTTCAATTATAAGATGGTATACGTTAGGACGTTAAATAAAACCTTAATTTAGATCTCTTTTTTTCATTGAACATTTATAATTGAATGCTTTACGCTAATTCCACAGACAAGGTCTCTTGGCAATCTTCAAGAGCGGTGGAATTCCTGCTCTTGTCAAACTGCTGAGCTCCAACATTGAGTCGGTCCTCTTCTATGCCATCACCACTCTGCACAACTTACTTCTTCATCAGGACGGTTCAAAGATGGCAGTCCGCTTGGCCGGTGGTCTGCAGCGCATGGTTATCCTGTTGCAGCGAAACAACGTCAAATTCTTGGCGATTGTGACCGACTGCCTGCAGATCCTTGCTTATGGTAACCAGGAGAGCAAACTGATTATCTTGGCTTCTCAGGGCCCAGCAGAATTGGTCCGCATCATGAGATCGTATGACTACGAAAAGCTGCTCTGGACTACTTCTCGAGTGCTAAAAGGTTTGTTAGGTTTTCTTAATTCTTTGTACCAATTAGATATAAACAATTATTAAATAAAAGCCGATATTAGATACAAGATTACTTAGTTCGGAAAAATTTTAAAGTGTATCTTAAATTCAACGTATTATTTTACAGTATTGTCGGTGTGCTCGAGCAACAAACCAGCGATTGTTGAGGCCGGCGGTATGCAGGCTTTGGCCATGCATTTGGGTAACGCGAGCCAAAGACTTGTGCAGAACTGCTTGTGGACGTTGAGAAATCTGTCTGATGCTGGCACTAAGGTCGACGGACTCGAGGGTCTGCTCCAAAGCCTCGTGCAGGTTCTGGCCTCAACCGACGTCAATGTCGTCACGTGTGCCGCTGGAATTCTGTCAAACTTGACCTGCAACAATCAGCGCAACAAGGTTTGTTGAGAATTCGATGTACTGAATTTCAAGAGCATCGTTTTTTGCTAAATAAAGTTTTGCAAAAGTATTGATAATGAATATGGAATAACGTTATGATGATTATATCTAATTTATTTTTTATTTTACAGGTCACCGTTTGCCAGGTCGGCGGAGTGGATGCCCTTGTACGCACGATCGTGAACGCTGGAGATCGCGAGGAGATCACCGAGCCGGCAGTTTGTGCTCTGCGTCACTTGACCTCGCGTCATGTCGAGGCCGAGATGGCCCAGAACTCTGTGCGTCTGAACTACGGTATCCAGGTTATCGTAAAGCTTCTACAGCCGCCGTCTCGTTGGCCCCTTGTTAAGGCTGTCATTGGTCTTATCAGAAATCTTGCCCTGTGCCCGGCTAATCATGCCCCACTTCGCGAGCACGGAGCTATTCATCATCTTGTGCGGCTTCTTGTGAGGGCCTTCCAGGACACTCAGAGGGTATGTATTGTTATTAATTATATTAATTTTGTCATTCAAATCGTTTTCTAGAAGTCGAGTTAAATGAATGAATGAATGAATGAAAATCTGACGTTTCGTTTACAGCAACGGTCCTCGGTTACAAACGCAGGAAGTCAGGGAGCTCCAGGAGCTTACGCGGACGGAGTGCGCATGGAAGAGATTGTCGAAGGCACTGTTGGAGCACTTCATATTCTCGCCAGAGAATCGCACAATAGAGCCTTGATACGACAACAGAATGTCATTCCTATCTCTGTACAGGTATGCATATATCTATATATATATCTATATTCTTATTATAAAATCACTCATGTCCTATTCATAATACAAAGTTGTCAATGAATATACATCAATATTCTTTACCAGTGATAAGACAATATGATATGAACGCATTTGTTGAAAAATATATGATTAGTGAAAAAAATGGTTTTTTTAGCTGTTGTTCAACGAGATCGAGAACATCCAGCGTGTAGCAGCAGGCGTACTCTGCGAGTTGGCAGCCGACAAGGAGGGCGCTGAGATGATCGAGCAAGAGGGTGCGACAGCTCCACTTACTGAGCTTCTACATTCGCGCAACGAGGGTGTGGCTACCTATGCCGCAGCGGTCCTCTTCCGTATGAGCGACGACAAGCCACAGGACTACAAGAAGCGCCTGTCAGTCGAGCTTACGAATTCACTACTACGTGAGGACACCAATCTGTGGAGCAGTGCCGACTTCAATATCGGTCCGGATCTACAGGTACGTAGGGAGAATGCGAGTGTACATTGAGTTGGCAGAGCGAGAGAAGTGGTTTACAATCAAACGTTGATACATCGTTCTTTTTTCAATAATAAGATCTTTAAGAAATAATATTTTATGTACGAGAAAAATAAGCATTTGCAATTATTTCTAAATTATTATTTTTTTTTAAATCTTTTAATTCATTTAAAACAACTATAAATTACCACAACAGCATGATTTTATAAAGTATCGCAAGTTGCCATCTGCTTATTACTATAGCTTCAATGTTTAGCAGTTGTTAACCAGTGTAGATAACAATCATTTGTCCGCTTTCCATATAAGTGTCAAGTAAAATCACCTAGAAAATATCACTGTTGATTAAGTTGTGCTGGAAATGCAGTGCATAAAATTATCATCAATAAGCATCTGGTCATTGAATTTTTTTTTAATTTGTTTATTACATAAGCTAGTTAATCTTTTGCAAAATTTAGAACAAATATATCACGGCGTATCATTAAATTTATAATTATATACATATCCGACCTGCATGGGAATGTTTTTGAGTTTATCCTTACCTCTACACTGGACAAATCAGGTACTGATATTGATGTTAATAGACATTTGTAAAAATTTATTATCATTTTAATAGCCCATATTTCTTTTATATTGTTTTTTATATAGTTTTCTTTATTATGGATAAATGAATTTCAGACTTTTATAGTTGAAAAGTGTTTGCAGAAAAATACATTTTAATTTTAATTTCTTTTAAGAAAGCTATGTTTGTCTGAAAGTCATACTTATTATTTGTATTATATTATTATTGAAAAAAATAAGAATCCCCAAGCCGTGAATCGAGGATTTAAGGCACACGGCTAACGTAATAGTAAGCCCAACTACTGCTCCTTTTCTTTTGAAATTTTGTGTTGACCTATCATACAATCCTCAGGACATGCTTGGCGCGGATCAGGCTTATGACGGTATGTATGGACAAGGACCTCCTAGTATACACAGCAGCCACGGAGGCCGTATTTATCAACCACAAGGTAAATGATTATCTTTTTGTTTCATTTATTCTTTTTATTAAAGGCCATCATCCTACCTTTTTCATAATTCATCCGGTTTTAATGTATGCACACTTGTACTATCAAACATAAACTAAATTGAAATAGTAATGCTTTTGTTTAACTTTGAGTTTGATAGCAAAAAATGTGTATGCATTAAATTCTTTTGATTGGCAATCAATGGGTGTAGAAGAATATTTTCATGAACTACTTTACCGAGTCCTCTAATACTGATTCACCTAAATTCTTAATTAATAATACAAACAATTGTTCTAAGACTACATATGAATGAGATCTATTATTAACTAATTAAAAGTGAATATCTATGTTCAATGGATACTTTTTACTTTTCTCTTGCTCTTTAAATAACAGCATTGGAATGAATTGTAGCAAATACTAAAACTTATCATTGCCTTGGAAAATATTAAATCTGCACCACAAAATTACTTCATCTCCGAAAAAATCATTAATTAGAAAAACATTGCACACTTTGCAATGGTATATAATATAGTTTAGTCGTTTGAAGCTGTTGCAATATCTGTAAATCTATCAAGGGACTTAAATCGCTTTATTATTTTAACAGCCTAACCCATGGACTAAACTATAAGTAAAAGGCTATCGACAATATTTTGCAGTATAACATCATAGGTGAAATAAAACTCCTCAGTTTTAACACTAAAAGTTACCTGTATTTATGTGCTTGCTATTGATGTTGTCCGTATGTCGATGTTGCATTAATATCCTGCTGTGAAATTTGTTACACACAACTCGCATGACGAATGATCACCTAGTCTTACTCACATTCACCTAATTTATTTATAAATATTTTTGGTTTCATTATTTTACTTTGATTATTATTTATAATTACCAGATTTTTTTCTCTACAATTATTACGATAATATTACGTTTTTAGATGTGTTCAACTGAATAATAAATTATTACTTATGTGTAGATGATTGTTTAGAATTTTTCTCTGATCTAATAGAAGCAAATTAATTGAATTGAAATACGAGTCACGGGCTTTGGAATAGCCTTTCAAGATTTCAATATTAGTTTGCTTATACATTTTTTTAACTTTGGATAAAATTTATAGAGAAAAATTCTGTAGAGTGTAGATAATCGATGTGTGAGCGAAGAATTAAAAAAAAAGAACAAAAAAAAAAAGATATTATTTGCATTATTCCCACACATTTCGTATATATCTATCTATCGTTGCAGAAAGGTAGAGAAGACCGATCAAGCAACAGCCGTTCTGCTTTGTACATCAAAATTAATTCATCTTTGTCTTTTCTTCTCGTAGGTTATGACCAGATACCAGTAGATTCCATGCAAGGACTGGAAATAGGCGGCGGCTCGACTTACGGCGCCATGGACACGATGGACGTGGCGCACGAGGGCGACCTCAGCTTCGACCATCTGGAGGAACTGCCTGCGCCGCCTCAGGACAGCTCGGTCGCGGCGGCCTGGTACGATACGGACCTTTAGACAATGTCCTTTCGTCAAAGCCAAACAGAGTAATTATACAGGTTTACGATTTTCTGCCGCTGTAGTGCAACAAAAGGACTACGGTGGTTTGTTTCGTGTGTAAACAAATGCGCTGCGTTCTCGAACGCAACGAATTTGTTTACATCTCGCGATAGCTACTATCAAGAGAAACAAACACGAAATACTTTAAAGCTGACACTTTTTGTTGTTTTATACTTTTACAAAGAGCGATTCATTAGTATTTGCAAAAATGATCTAATTCGACTGTGTCAGATGAATAAATCGTAAAAGAAAAGGAAAGTAATTAAGACAAAAGTATTTTATTAGATGTAATTATTGCGCTACTATATTGTAACAGTCGCGCTTTTACGATTTCTTTCGTATGATTGTAATGTGTAGATAACTTAGACTTTATTAATTGCATGGTTTGAGTCATTTTTGTGAAAAGTTCAATAAACCTCTCGAACGACATATTATAAGAAACAAAAAGGTCTCATTAAAGTATTTAGAATCGTTCATCTGGACTTGCAACAAAAATTTGAACCATCGAAATCCAAATCTGAAGAGCATGTAACTCGTTTTCTTTCATCGATGTTATATAATCTCAGTGTATAAAAAAATATTATATTGAATTTAAGGCATTTAACTTGCGCGTCAATCGCAAGATCTCGTGATAAGTATGCAATTTTAAAGTTATTTTTTATTATTCTTTTTATAGTTGGTGACTTATTTTAAATTTTTGTTTGTAATAAGAAAATATAGGGACTTCATATCTATAACGTATACAGAATTAAAGCAAAATATATAAAAACATTTGCATAATGTTTGATTTAATGAAAGGACAATCTTAAGAGATTTACACGGTTGTACAAAGTTGTTTCAAACTCTCATTGCAACGGCGATTACCAAAGTGAAATGAAAATTTATAGAACTCTAAGAGCAATGCTTAGGGTTTGGTAATGTAAAAAAGCATAAAACCTTGGTAATCGTTGTTAACGCGAAACCAAATTTCTGCACACGCGATTTTTCTGATCATGAGGGTTTGAAGAACTACGTGTCATTGTAGTAAAATGCATCAAAACATATATACTTACACAATAGACTATTCATTTTAATTGTAAGTACAACTATAAGCTATAATAAGGAGAGAATATTTACCTTATCAATTTATCGATTAAGTATTGATTATTGATCTAATTGTCCTGACAACTTCATACATGCGGACAAAACCAAACATACACAGACATAATTACACTTAATTCATAAGGAAAACATGCTTTCATATTATGCTTAGATAAAAATGTTACAGTATCAAAATATAAAAGTGAATGTATTGTTTAATTGTCCATAATGAAATAAAATTACGGCGATTAAACGAGTTTAAGGAACAAATTGAAAATGTACGAGAGAAAAGATTTAAAAGTAAATAAATAGGACAGAACCGCAACTTTATTGTACGTTTCGACACGGTACTTTTCGTAAGAAAAAAAATTATTATTACATACTGCGAATATACAATTCTGTATTTGTATTCTAGACTTTTAGAAACGATCGGCGAATAAAAGATAAATGGTCGTAAGATTCTTTGTTATCATTTACATTATATACTTTTCCTTCTTCCTGTTCCACAAAAATTAAAAAATGCAATAAACGGCACGAATTTACGAATCTATTTCTATGTACTTTTTTACGATAGAACAAAAAAAGGCAGAACCAAATTGCAAAATTATCAATCTGTAATATAGTAATCCAATTACTTTACAAGCGATTCTAATGCAATCTTTGACAATTTTAATTAGCAACAAAGAAAGCAAAAAAAATGTCACCACCCTAGATACAAGTCCGCGTAAAATCACGCAACGCTACTCCTCGCCGAAATTTCAAAACGCCCGTGTAGAAACAAGCTCAACAACAACGACGACGACGACAAGACCAGCGCCATCGGGATCAGCAACGTATCAACTCCTCGGAAAAGAAGAACAAGTGCTGCTCTCGCAAAAAGCGGCCGAACTTGCGTCGCATTCCGACAATAAATCAGCTCACCAAAGGAGAACTCAAAGAGGAAAAAAAAAACGAGAAGTCTCGTCGCTCGGGGACTAAGTACTGCTCCACATCAGAAGCTCGCATCTCCAGAAATGGGTCTAGACCCTGAATTGGCACAGACGCGTACACGCATCTATTTGTCGAGTATATATATTCTAGAC
>UCQR01125972.1:3376-16972 GCA_900474235.1 Cecidostiba semifascia | reverse complement strand
CTATATAATAGTATTCTTTTTGGAAGATAATTTTTAAGATCAATAGATGGAAATATATCAAACATAGTGTAAACGTAGAGAACAGATATTTAATTTATGTTTAACCATTCAATTGGCAATAATGATCAATTCATTAAAAATTCATTGTTAAAAATATATCACACTTCGATGTTTGATGAATTTTTTGGAATGCAAAATATACAGGTGAATTGCGAAATTTCCAAAACAATATCTGTTCTCTATTCCAGCCCAGCCCTTTGTTCTCTGCTAAACACTAGCCAATGGCATTGTAATCTTATAATAAAACACCATGAGAGGAAAAAATTAATGAATTGTATCATTTGGTGCTCGCAATTATCGCAAGAATGATGTGACTGAGCAATAAAAAATAATGCATAAGGGGCATAAACAGGAATTTGTTTTAAGAATGATAATCTTTTTGGATAGTTTAAAAATTTTCAGAGTGGCTGTATAATAGAACTTTCTCTTATTGTGTTGTGAATTTACAAAATTGTAAGTTTTAGATTATTAACCATGTATTTGAATTATTTTATACTTTTTACCTCTGCAGACATGTAATTTTAAAGACTTCTTTTTAATGATTGTTTTTAAGTTTTTTTAGTATAATACATATTTTTATATGTATGGACCTTATGTTAATGAACAGTAATATAATATGGTTAATATATTTTAATAAGAAAAGCTTTAGATCTTCCAGTTCGGAGTTCCTAAATCAATATGAAGTACGAGCAAAGGCGCTGTGACAAAATTAGTTTGTCGAAATTGGTTTGGGGTGTAATGCTTAATTAACAAACGTTTACAAAATTATATGAAATTTAAGGTTTTTATTGTGTGAATTTTCATTAGTTACATTAATTCTAATTCTCAAATGACTGTATGTGATTTTTGGATGTGTGAAAAAGCACAAATAAATCATGAAATATTTATTTGTATGTTGAATAACCTCTTAAAATAAATAATTTGTAAAATGTGATGAAGCAAAAATTGTTTGTACTAAATAATGTATGGACTTCTTATACAAGGACAAGGAATCTTGCGAACTTTGATTGGCCCTGATTGAATGTACATTTTGAGTATATACAAAAATTCAAATGATTGAAAGTAAAACGATTTTTAACCCAGCATAAAAGTTTGGCATGTATGTTGCACGAACGCTATATTAATATTCCAGCCATTGCAGGTCGTACAACTATATGATTTGTTCACTCCGTCCATTTTTTGTAAAATAGCCGATTTACATTGCACATTTACAATGAAAGGTATATTGTTTGTCGGCAAAAGTTATTTGTATATTGTTTATTGCTTTTATGTATGTACTTTCACGTCAAAAAATTTGAAAAAAAATAATAATAAACGACTGAAATGCAATAAATGATTTCGTTATTTATTTACAACTTTTTCTTTACATAATATACTGTAATATTTTTACAGCTTTTTGATATCATAATTATAGTTATTATTCAAATAAATAATTTAAAAAGAGAACAATACAAACATAAAATCTTGATGCGAATTAATACATTTTTTTTTTTAAATGTATAAAATCAAATAAAGCACAAAAAAGTATTTTTAATTTTAGTTTCTGATCACATTATTGTTGTATCTTGTCTAATTGTAATACCAAAGTCTAAATAATAAAAATTACATAAGTGAAAGCTTAAATGTTATGCAATGTCAAATGATTCCTGATTTTACCAAGACAATCAATCTTTGCATTTTTAAGAACCAAAATTAGATTTTCATTTTCGCTAAGGTTGTTTATAATATTATTATATTCTTTTTCTAGTTCTTCTTTTAAATTAATTAGTTCAGAAAGTCTGTTTGTGCAAGCATTGATCTGTGACTCATTTTTTGTTTCATCTGATTCTATATCTTTTAGTTTTTGAACTAGATTCTTCAAAGAATCATCTTGAAGCATCTGAGAGAATTCACGAACAATAGAACACAATTGTTCTGAATCCAATGAATTTTCATTATTAACAAAAGCTTTGGCTACATCTTTTAGCTTATCCGCCTTTGTAACACTCTCTAAAAATGATTGAAGTTGTAACTCAAGCAAAGTTAAGCTTAAATCATTCGGTTTTTTTAGTACGTTTGTGATCCATAACTTCCATGTCTAATAAAAATGCATATTAATTATAATTAACAAGAGTTGAACTTTTGTAATAAATTTAGAAAAGTTGCGAGATGACACATGATGAATAAGTATACAGAAACATACCTTTTTCCAGGTTTCGGTAGATCTTATTGCCCTTTCAGGCATATTGTTCAAAAGTTGTGCCAATTGCTGCCATAAATTCTGAAAATTTGAATCAAATATATAAGACAAATTTTTCATTCAAGAACATTTATTTCAAAATTTCTTTATCTAATATTTTACAATCTCACCTCGTCATTATAATCACGCATAGCCAGCTGCTTATGTTCTATCATAAAGTTTAACAAAGCTTGTTTCTGCGGGAAGGACATGTGTTTACTGCTAATACAAACAAAATGATCAAATTCAAAACATTGTGCATACATATATGCAAGATGAGAAATCTACTCTAATTATATTGCTCACTTGTTGACGAAACGACCATTTCCTTGTTCACAAATCGTGGATTGTGAGAAACCGCCAAATGTAGAATCGCTCATGTTGTAAGAAGTATTTTATCTTGTCTTCCCTTGGCTAAAGAAAAAAAAAACAATCCAGCTAGCACAGAACACGCTGCTTCTTCAGTTATATATTATGAATGTCGCGCGGGTCGCGTCTTATATATACTTATACTTATTATCGAAACTATTTGCCTATACACACGTGAACCACAAACAGTCCTCGATGAGGCAACAAAAAATTGACCTATACGCCAAAACAACTAGATCGGCAACTGCAATCCGAGCCATCGTATGTCAATGGGTCATTCCGAGAAAAACAAACGCGCCCAGGCGCGCACCAGCGAAATACTTGTATTTAATTTCAGGATTTCTTGTAAGTATATTGGCTGTGAAGAGGGGATGAGTGTGCGAGCGAGAAAAACTTATTAGGAGAGAAATGACAGTTAAGTAAGTACTCGTGCCGAGAACTGAGTAAGCTCAGCGCGCTCAAAGCGCAGATGATCCGACAGTCGCCTCTCGGCTGTCTTGAAAGTGATAAGGTGCAGTGTACAGTGTACATACAAGTGCTTATTGAATATTTATAATTTTTATAGACGTACAAAGTATTGCCTTTTATTATAAGGGTAAATAGTTTAAATCTTGATTTATTTTTCATTTTGTTTACTAAAATATTTACATTTTTGTCCACAAGTTTAAAAAAGATACTATTCAAATGTGAAAATTTTATTATACGCTATTTGGATCATGCGTTATTAATTTGCAGGAAGGACAGTTCTTTATTGTGACCAATAATTGTTCATGAACTTGAAGTAGAAATTTTATGCAACATGGGAGATAAAACAGGACTATCTTACTCAAAACTATCAAGTTCACTAGAAGCTTCACCTATTTGTACATCATCTGCAGATGTCAAAAAATCTAGACCAAAACTGTAATTAACATTTTTTGTTCATATTAAGAGATATATTAACATGCTCGAATTGGAATTTTGAAATTAATTTTTTGGCATGAGTTATAATTTTGGCTTGATATTGATTTTGCAGACATGTTACAACGGAGCAGAAAGAATTCATGTTAAAATTTATTACTGACAATCCAGAACTTATAACACACAGCAGCACAAAGGAAAATGAAGTAAGTTTAAGTTTAATGATGAGAAGTAACAGTAAAGTTAATAGAAATATAAATTTACATGTTTTTGGGTTACAGAGAGAATTGTGGAAAGAACTGGAAACAAAACTGAACAATCTCAAACCTGAAAAATCAATAGATAATTGGAAAAATGTATGTATTGCAATAGATGCAATATTAAGTAAAATAAGTAATACAATTTTTGTTATATTTTTATCTATATTATCTATATTTTTTATTTTAGTTTTGGCAAAGATGGCAAGCAAGCGTGAGTTCAAAGCCTGAAACAATTTTAACGCAATTAGATTGTCAACTGAAAATCTTCTTAGCTAAAATTATGAATAACTCGAAAAATGTTGAGAAAGATAATTCAAAAGATTGCTACACTATCAAAGAAATCGAGGATACCCTTAGGAACATTGAAAACGAAAGAATTAAAAAGCAACTTCAAATTGATGATAATGACTACAAAATTGAAATATATAGGAACAATATTAAACGTTTAGAAAATGAAAATATTGAAAAGCGTAAGAGAATACAACAAATCAATGATAAGAAAAGATATTTACAGAAACGAAGAAGGATAGTTACAAGAAGATTGGAAAATGTTCATGAGTCTTCAGAATTTACTACGATAAAGAAAGAAATAAAGGAAGAGCCTCTTATATAAAATTAATTGTTTTGTAATATTATAATATTATTTGCAGTATAAGAACTTTGCACTTTGTTTACTGAATCGATATATAATTTATATTATATATTTATTTACTTTTGAATATAATTTATATATTTAGATAATTTTTATTGTATACTATGCATCAATAAATTGCACGATTATAAATAAGTTTTTTAGACTTTCAAAATTCCATGTGTGCGTATTTTTGAATCGTTCAAATAAACGTCGGTAAAATAGGTATTGTACAGCGCCGGGAAAGAACAAGCACAAATTAACCTAGTACTTATTTATAACCTTACCTGATTTATATATAGCAGAGTAAACGGACTAACATTTATGCTAATATGAAGCTGATGTGTTTATCGTTAGTATTGTATATATCTACTCGCATACTCTTGCTACATTCAAAATTTATCCGTATATTTTTTAATTGCAATCCGGCATGTATGTCATTAAAATTAATGCAAAAAATGTGATATACATAATTGTAGCTATTTTATCAACGTCAGTCAAAGAAGCTCATATGGGTTATGGAGGTAATTACTGTAACCTATGCTATTGTTTTGTTTTGAATAAGTATTTTTTATTGTGAGACTTGCCAATATTCTCCCATTAAAAAATGTAATTCATTATTTTGTTTACAGAAAGTATATCAAATTATGCAATAAATACCAATTCAACACCTGCTTACAGCATTAGAAAGGTAAGTGTAATCGTAATAAATTCAAATTTTTTATTTTATTAAATAATAGGTGATTTATAAATAATTATACTTTTTAGGAAGAGTTTGGTATGTGTCCATCTGGAGCTTTATGTTCTGAGTTAAGCATTGAATGTTTAACGTGTACTTTAAATCAAAATTGTGTTTATGGTGCTACTTATAATGCCAATTGTACTGTTCTGAGCCAAATTGATTGTGTGGTTTGTATAGTTTAATACATGACAAAATTAATTTTCCCAATAGCAGTTTTGCCAATGAATTCGTATATTCAAATATCCAGGATGCATAAGAATAATAGGAATGTTGTTTGAAATATATTTTCAGGGGAAGACCAACTTTGCTAAACCTTATATTTGTCGTTATTGTTATCAAACTGAACAGTGGGAGCATGTTTGTCATCAGAAAAATTCTTGTAGTTCAGTTGCATCTCCACAGCAATATTATCGGTGAGTCTCAAATAAATTTGAATGAATGAATTTTTATTGATATGATTAATTTAAAATTATTATTTTATAGCACAAACTGCACAGTAAAAAGTAATATACTGTGTCTGGGAAGAAGAAAATTTTTGAAAAATTTACCGTGCAATTGGACAAGTGGTTACAGATGGTCAACAGCTCTTATTTTAAGTATAACATTGGGTGGTTTTGGAGCAGATAGGTAATTTTATAAAGCTAATAAAGAATTAAAGCATTCTATAAAACTTTTAGAATAATAAATGATTCTGATTTCAACATTAGGTTTTACTTGGGCCACTGGCAAGAAGGGATAGGTAAACTGTTTAGTTTTGGTGGTCTTGGGGTATGGACGTTGATTGATGTTATGCTAATATCAATGAGGTATTTAGGACCAGCCGATGGTTCATTGTACATTTAATTGATAATATTAATCAACGCTTTTTTAAAGTTATTTTCAAATTTTTAAAATATTTATAAGCTCGATTGATTAATATATGATGTTAGTTTAAAGATTTATATATTATCACTACAGAATAAATGTTGATTTTTATAAAAACCTAAGATTTATATTTATTTATATTTTTATTAATTTATTAATTAGAAAATATTTACACATTATTTACATAATTGTAAAATCTCACAGAGGTAAACTAATATATCTGTCGTAATTATTACAATGCCCTATAACAGTAGAATTTAGAAAACTCTAGTATTCTTTTCTTAATTTCCGAATGATTTCTGGCTGATTTGTACAAAATTTTTTATATTTTTGTATTGCATTATAAATTTAAAATATTTTACATTATATAACTAAATACAGCACACTTGTTTTTATTTACATGGTTGAAAATGTTTCGTTGAAAGTTTTTCGTATTTTTTCTCCTCACCTATACCATTTATAATTTGCAGCTCAATTGCAGTGTGTGATGTTTTAGAATCTTTGAACACTCCATGATTTATCTAGTATATAAACCACTACTTAAACATTTTGTTACAAAATTGTGAATTCATATTATATGTAAAAAAATGAATCCTACTTACTGCAATATGTCGATAGTTAAGTATAGAAAGAAGCCGTATTTTTAATTTCATCAAACCATGGGGTATGTTAGTATTTCTTAAACACGTTGAATTATCCAGTACATCAATATGGTAAATGCTGTATTAAAAAAAATAGATGTTTTTATTATTTTTTTTGGTAAGTTAAATACTTTTTTAAATAACTTGAATATAAAAAAGTAGTTACTTTTTTTCAGTAATTAGAGTTACTCCTGGAATTTGTAAAGTCCTTATTGGACACTCTATCAAAACATTTTTTATTATTCCTTTTTTAACTAATGGAGATGATGATGCAATTTCTGCTACTGAATTTATACAATTGGATGGATTATAAGAAATATTTCTTTGTTTTTTCAAATTCTGTGGCACAACTAGTTTCATTTCAATAATAATTTGACTAATAAGCAGCTGTAAACGGGATCTTATCTTCCAATGAAACGTCTCATAAAATATTGGCATAAAAATATTTTCTTCTAATAAGTTTTTAATTGCCTATTACAACAAAAAACAATTAAAATTAAACAATATTAAATTACGTTACAAAATATTTTTATGAATATTTCTACTTATTCACCTTTTTATTCCAGCACTGTAATATATGCAAGCATAAAACACTATTTACCAGAATACCCAAATTTACTTTATTTTTATACTCCTTTAGTCTTTGTTCAAAATACATTTGCAAAACTGTTTTTTGATTTAATGTTAGTGTGAAACCTAAATAACTTATACCCCACAAGAATCTATTCAAATCTTTTAATCTTATATTGCATTTTATGCTATCTTGTTTAATAATTTCTATGGAATCTTTTACTAATCGATTTATTGCTTTTTGTTCTAGTATAAGCGATTCTGCATATAAACATAACACATGAACAATAGTTGTAAAAGTAAATGGTATTCTTGCATTGCTTATGGCTTTGCTCAATTCTTTTAACTTTAATTCATTGCTTACACCACTTATTCTAACTGCTTTGCAGATTGATACAAGTAAAATTTGATCAGCAACCAAATAATCATACTCTTTTTCAATAACTTTTTCAAATACTCTTGACTGATACTGTTCTAGCTTCACAGATGATTTGTAAAAGGCTTGAGCAACAATGCATTTTTCGATTAATGGTAAATCATTCAGGTTTGTTAAGTGTGATCTGATATACCTAACATAACTGGCACTCTTTTCTTTTTCCAATGATAGAAAAAATAAAACGTGCACTATTTGATGACTATTTAATAATTCATTTTCCACAGCCTCAAGTAAAATAGTCATCGACTTATTATAGAAGCTAGTTGTCTTAAATTTATTCGGTGTGGCTTTTAAAAAGGTATTTAACAAACTTAAAATTTCTGAGTGTCTCAACGAATGTACTAATGAAGAACATTGCATATCAAGATCATCTATCAAGTTTCCGTACTCTTCCAAATCTGTTACATTTAGCAATTGTTCAAAGTATTTGCAAACAGATTTATATTTTTCTACTATAACACTAGTTTCACAAAAGTTTTCTCGTATTTGCGACGATATTTCAAATTGCTGATTGGCTTTTTGCACATTCCATATACTTTCAAAATAATTTAATATCCTATACTGAAAAGATTCCTGGTATCTTGTTTTGGTTAAGTTTCGATATATAATTACTCTTGTAATTAATTTGCATTTTCCATGTATTGAAAGTATGCTTTTTAACATGTTGAATGAAACTTAATTAAAAAATACATTATTTTGTCATCAGCTGCCGTATACATACTTAATAATACATACCTATAGCATAATGATGTAGAATGTAAATAATCAAACATAACCTGAATCAGCCTGAATTTTAACGTTCACTCTGCAGCACGCTGCACTTTAATACATACCTATGTATATAGTATTTTGCTGTACATACATATACTGCTGGGTGCCCATAAAATCACCTGTCCAGATTTCTAGAAGACTTCAAACATACCTATATATTGCATTTACGTAAATTTTGAATGTCTCCAATATACAATATTTATTATTTATTTAAATAAAAAAAATAGCTAATAGGTATTCAGTCATAGATGTGTGGTATTTGCACCCAGAGTTATTACATCAGTTAAAAAATATTAACAATTAAAAAAAAATTTATAATTTGAATTACAAATGTTTAATGAATTTGTTTAACTGCTAATCAACAAACACTAAAAATTTTAATTACTTACAGCCCTTTTTACAAGCTCTTTTTACAAATTATACATATGATCAACTTATTAATAACTATATTATTATTTAATGTACAATAAAAAAACGTAAATTTCTATGTGATATTATTAGAGAACAAGTCAGATGCTCTTCCATACTTTATGTTATTTATTATTTTCTCCTCAACAATTAATGGTGCTTTTTCTGGTTTATCTTTAAATATTTGTCCAGGTATCTAAAAAATGTTAATAATTTATAAAAAAAAATAAAAATATTACTAGTAATTTACTAAAACAATACAAGCTAGTATGCAACTAATATAAATTTATATAGAGAACTTTCTAAAAAACACTTACTAGAATTTGTCGATATCTCAATCGAGACAGAAGACGTAATTTTAAGTTTGTCAAACCATTTGGTATATTAGTGTTTTTTAAACATGTCAAATTATCCAACACATCAACGTGATATGTGCTAAATAAAGTAGATTATTTTGCATTACTTATTTGGTAAATAAAAAGCAACATTTTGTATAAAAAGAATGTATAAAATTTACTTTTTATCAGTGGTTATTGTTACTCCTGGTATAATTAAAGTTTTTATAGGACATTCAATAACAGCATTCTTGATAATTCCTTTATTAGCTAATGCATATCCAACTTCCACTATTGCTATTAGATTGTCTGATGGAGTGAATCCAATTTTAAATTGTGTTAATAATGAACGTGGTACAGTCATTTTCATTTCTAGAGTAATTTGGGTTATAAGTAATTGCAATCTAGATTGCACTTTCCAATGAAACTTCCTGCAAAAGATTGGCTCAAATATCCGTTCTTGAAAACAATTTTTTATCACCTAAAAAAATTAATTTATGTTTGTCATAACACCATTAATATTAATTTTGTAAATATTCATTTATGAATTGGTACTTGAAAACAGTTTTTAATCAAAAAAACAAAAAAAATCTAGGAATCACCTTTGTACTCCAACACCGAAGCATATGCAGACATAGAATGCTATTAACAAGATATCCTAAATTTTCTTTACTTTTGTATTCATTCAACCTCCGTTCAAGGCATGTTTGGATTACCAATTTTTCATTTAATGTCAAAGTTAAACCTAAATAACTGATACTCCATAAAAATGTATCTATATCCGATAAACTGAGAGTATATTTACTACACTTCAAATCATTTGCAATGTGGTTGATTCCACATTTTACCAATTTGTCTATAGCTTTTGGTTCAAATAGAAGAGTTTCCGCATACAAACTTAAAATATGAGCTATGCTATTAAAATTTAATGGTTCTTTTAATTCAACAATGGCTTTGCTTAAATGTTTCAAAGTCAGTTCATTGCTTGGTTCACTTAATAATATTGCTTTACATATTGTTACAAGTAAAGTTGGATCATTTATCAACTGTTCAAAATCCTGCTCTATTAATTGCTCCAATAGTCTTGACTGGCGAAGTTGCAATTTTGTAGATGTTTTATAAAATGATTGAGCAGTGATACATTTTTCAAATAATGGCAAGTCATTCATATCTGGTAATAATGGTTTCATGTAATCTATGTAATTGGCATTGCTTTCTTTCCGAAGTGAAATAAAGTATAAGAGCTGTACAATTTCATGATTAGTTAAACTTTTCTCTTCTGCAGCCATAATTAGAACAGAAATAGACTTGTTATAGAAATAAGACTTTGTGAATTCTGATGGAGCAACTTTTGAAAATTCAGCCATCAAACTTAAAATTTCTGAGTATTTTAACGAACTGATTACTGAAACGAATTGTGTATCAAGATTTTCTATTTTATTTTTGGTCAATTGTTCATCTTTTTCCATCGATATAGATTTAAACTCTTGATAGATGGCATTTAATTTATACTCTTGGTCGTGATCGTCATTAATTGTAGGAAGAATCTCTTTACATTGCGCCGATGTTTTACATTGCTGGGCCGTTTGTTGATCTTTTCGTGAAGTCTCAAAGTAATTCAAAATACGATGTTGTAAGGATTGCTTATATTGAGCATCGCTCAAACCGCGATGTAGCTGTACATTTTTTGTAATGAAAGGCGTTTTGCAACATATTATAAACCTTAATTTTAACATGTCAGTCGAAAAATCTGTTCTATGATTCGCTATGGCGAAAAAAAAGTTAAAGTAGTTTCTTAATTATTTGATAATTACTCTTTCATCTCTTCTTTTAGTTTTAGTATAGTACCTATATATTCGGCGACTTAACCACCGTGTTCGGAACGTAAATAAAAAGTACATACATAACCTAACTAACATATATGTGTATAGGTCACGGTGTAAGATAGAGCATAGAGGTATAGGTATACTTATATGTGAGCATGTTCAAGCGCTTATTTCCTTTCGCCGCGCTTTGAGGGGCAATGTGTCAGCGGTGTGGCCGTGTTCGGAACGATCCTCTATTTTGCAAATGAAAAAAGATGTTTTGCCGCTCTCTTGCATTATTTTTAAGGGAAGATTAGTATAAAATCTGTATGCAGATACATATAGGTACAACATACCTTCGTGACTTTGAGTTAGAACAATAAGATTGGCGATTTCTAACCTTTAGTTTCCTTTATAGTATTATGTTTTCATAAACAAAAAAGTAAACATTTATTATTTGTTTTTGTGGCGTAATAAAAAAAAGGCAAAAATGCCTACCGTCGTAGCTTTGGACGTTTCGCTTTCGATGCGGAGACCCGTTATTGGTTCTAATGTCGGAGAAGGATTACAAAGTGAACAGTTGACCAGGCATCATTTGGCTGTCCAAGGCATCAACACTATTCTGCAATATTTACAGACTCACTCGAAGCTCGAATTTGTTTCTTTGGTAAAAATTTTATTTCCACTATTCACACATTTCATTTTAATGGCACAAGCTTAAAATCATTGTTATTTTCAGATTGTATTCTCTTCCCTTTATGAAGTTGTGTGTCCATTTACTCGGGACTATGACGCAATAAGGACTAAACTCCAAAATATTGAGGAATGTGATAAAACCTGTATAGAGACAGTTCTGCATGGTGTAAATACTCATGTTATATCTGAATGGGGCAGTACAACAGCATGCCAAGTAATTTTGATTACTGATGGCAATCCAGGAGTAGGACCTATGTCACTAAGTGACTCATTGAACTCGCTAAATTTTTCAAGAGAAAACCCTTTTCCCTTGCCTTTTCCATATCCTGGAAAGCTCACTCTTGTTTGCTTAGCCAATCAGTCAGGTAAGAGATATTGTGCTTTGAGAATTTCAAGTTATTCACTGACACCTACATTATGACAAATATTAATAAAATAGTAATCTTAATGCAGATCCAAGTTTTATCAATGCTTTGCCATTATATCAAAAACTAGTTGATTTAGCTGGTAATGATAGTATGGTTCTGGTACCTGAAGGTTCTTTATCAAAGATATCAGTGTCGAATTGCTTTAAAAAATTAGCTGAAACAAACTATGTATCATTCCAAGGCTATTTAAAGTGTGGACATTTGGGGTCTCGTATCTTATTGTCACCACCTCCGACTGTAAGTAACAAATTTTTTAACTAGTTGTTATATTATATTTTGCTATTTTTTCATGACTTGTAATACAATTCATATTTCAGCCATATAATAAAACAACTGATTTTGAAGTGGCAATGGGACTCACTATTTCAAAAACTATTGAGATATGCGGTTTTATATCTGTAGCAGATGTTAGTAGTCCAACTTCAGTATCCAGACATTTGGTGTTACCGTTGCCTACCGAAAAAACACAAAGTATGCAAGGTGTATCTTTAGAAGAGGATTCGGATATAGAAGAAATTACTGATGAAGGCAAAACACCCTCGTTTTGTGTTTTATTACATGGAGCACTGAAAGTAAAGAAAAACGACTTTAGTATTATTAGGATAATAGAAAATCATTTACAATTTAAATTGCTTTTTTTTCAGGTTGAGAACATGGCAGCTTTGTGTATGTTAAATACAGATTGGTATGGATTTATTTACTCCTGGGCTGATACTAAAAAGAAATCTAATTTAATGCTTACTGTACTAGAACATGGTACAGATGCAGTTCCTTGGCTAGGAAATTTAAAACATTTAGGACCTATGGATACTATGAGTACCAAAATGGAAAATACTCCTTTCCCTGTCAGACCAGCAGAGAAAAGAAGTTATTCACAAAATGCTCCTTCTTGGATTCGAGTTGTTGGCTTACAATCTGATATTCAAAAAATTCTCAGACATGCGAGAAAGTTACCAGAAAAGACACAAAATTTTTACAAAGTAAGTTCATGTAAAAAGAAATTCAAATTCAAATCTCAAATTATCATATAATTTTTGTTTTGCAGGAACTCAATAGACTTCGTCGAGCAGCTTTATCATTAGGTTTCATTGAATTGCTCACACAGATGGCAATCGTTTTTGATAGAGAATGTACAATTATACCTCACACTTTTCATCCAGATTGCTCAATACAAATGGGACATGTTGCTGCTGAACTGAGAAAACCACATACACGAGAACTTAAAAACAATATTATACCAGTTAAAACGAAATTTACTCCTGGAGAATAACAGGCTGAGTAATTATAAGTTATAGTTTAAATAGTTTTTTAAGTAAATATATATTTGACACATTTGTAAAATCGTAAAAATACATTTTAAATTCATATCTATGCTCTTCATGTATTATCACATGTACATGAAATCAAGTGTACAAGAATTTCAAAAAGTCCTTGAGCAGTTTTTTCAGTTGGATAAGTTTTT
>UCQR01125964.1:0-16057 GCA_900474235.1 Cecidostiba semifascia | reverse complement strand
GTATATATACGTTTAGGGGTGATTTGCTGTAAGGTAAACGATTAGAGTCCTCATTGTAAAACGAGAATATGTAGTGTATTTTTTGTGGTTTGAGATATATATTTTATGATTGATGAATTATTTGGTATACATGATAAGCAGATGTTAGACATGCGCGATAATCCTAAACATTGCAGATCGTTTAAAAAAATGATTGATTATATACGTGAGTACTATCAAAAATTTAATGAGACGCTTATCAAAAAGGCCAATGTGCAGAAAGTAAATAAGCTTTTCTGTATATAATGAATGATGATTTATGAAATGATTGTTCATAAAGCAGAATATTACTGCCAGAATATGTAATCATAAAAAAGAAACGATCGCACTTCGTTGCCTATTATAAATATATGAAAAACAACAACTGGCAAACCTACGGATAACTGTAAGAAAATAACGTTTCTATAAAAAAAGCATCGACAAATCGTAGATGCATATAAAGAGAGCTGGCAAATGAAACAGAAATAACAGAAAATCCAGCGTATATAAGACCTCGAGAAAAACGAGAAGAAACTGAACTTACAATGACATCGCAGAGTTAGCAGACACACGGCGATCGTCGTCCCGTGGCTTGTGATAGAGTTGCCATCGAGTCGGCGACGCACCTTCCGCCGGAGAAAGCTCGTCGCCGGGACGAACATTTTCATACGGACTGCCGAGAGAGTCATTACCCTGATGCACCGGAATGGGCGGCAGGTTTTCACTGTCGGCGTCGCTCTCGATACCGGATGATGATCGGTGTCCTTCAGAGAAATTCCAATTGATTCGTTTACTTGTAACTTGGTTAAAAATAATAATTTATCAGGTATAACAATATAGGATCGTACTTTTAATCACAGCTGTTATGTCCTGCGTAACGTGAGCGGGAAACTGTCCAAGTAAGTCGAGCACCGTATTGTGTCGCGAGTCCTTTATAGCGAGGTCGACTCCGCGATCGAGTAGCGTTCGCACGACTTCCATCTTACCGCAGAGCGCGGCCTCGTGCATGGCCGTACCGGCTGATGTTCGGGTGTTGACGTACACCCCTGCCGCAAGAAGTACCTCGACGCACGCACTGAAACAAGACAAGGAAATGATTCTTATAGTACTTTTATTTTTATTAAAATTGATCATGATGTGTATCAAAACTTGTAGGGGTTGAAGTAGAAAATGCAAGCAATGGTCAGCCAGAATTACTCCGCATATAAATGATGATTACTACTCAATAGTCATCGGTTAAGAATCAGTCAGAGTCAGCTTCTATAAAACTACACGCACCGACCGCATCAAATTGGTATTTCGCAAACAAATATCTGTCGCGCAGCAAAATATAGTGGAGCAAAAGCCGACGCAATAAAACGTCAGATTGCGGTCGGACATGACCGGGGGGGGGCCTGCGGACCAATTTAACGTTTTCCAATTTGCCGGAAAGCGAAAGAAACGGCAGCAGCAGTAGCAGCCGTATCAAAGCACACAGCCGAGCGCTTCGCGATGCGATCGCATTATAAGCGAGGCGTTTGTTAAAGCGATTAGCGCCGGACGATATGCCTCAGCGGTGCTGGCGCAGCATACATAGCTATACAGAGGAATAAAAAATGCGCAACGTTATGCGATGCGCCCGATTACAGAGAGTCCAAACGGTGGTGGTGGTGGCAGTTTCGATCGTCCGGTTTCAATCGGAAGCGCAGATTATTTTAAAGGCTTACCAAGGGGATTACCCGTGCCGTATGGCCCGTCACCGCGATGTTAAGTGCCACGCACCATCGAGCCGCACGCGAGAGAGAGAGAGAGAGAGAGAGAGAGAGAGAGAGGCCCGATATTATTCGATGATCGGATTTGCCGTTTGCGCCCCGCTACTTCCCAACTATATAGATAATCCAGGCGTATATACGCGTGACGATGATGCGTTTGTTTGTTGCACTTTTAAATGCGAGGGATATCCCTGACGCATGTATATAACCGATGGCTTTTCATAATATGATGACGAGCGTCTGTCTTTTGTTGTTTCGATTGTTCTGTTCTCGCGGGGGATTTTTTTGTATATGACTACCGTTAGAGATGTAGAAATGAAATATTACTAATAGTATATCAAACGAACTATTTCACGTGATAAATGCCGACTTGAAGGACATCACGTGTAAGAGGAACTGAATAGATTGAGATTCTTTGATACATCCTCTGCAAACATAGCAGCTAATTGAATTAGGAAAAGGCGAGGCTATATACTGGCATATAGCTACATAGCACGCGATGCTATACATTTATCAAGCTTTTAGTTTATATGGCGAAATTACTGTGTATCAGGAATCCCGTGGAAACGATTTCCAAGAAGATATACATTAAATTCACTTCCATAATTTAATTGGGGAATCTCTCAAGAGCACACAGGCTAATCGCGTTAAAAGAAACATCGAGAAATTCAGAATTAATAAAACCAAATCAAAGCCGTATATCGACGTGTATATACCACAGAAAAATAAGCCAAGTACCCGGCTATATACAGAAGTTACATCCATAACAGAATCGAAATCCTGATGGCAAGGTATAGATCCCGAGATAGACATATACACATACAGCAGGTCTGACGACCTGAAACGTGCATACAAGTGCAAAGAGACTACATCCGCACGCATAGGATATCCCGTTCCATCTATACACAAGCTGCTGAGCAGATCCTGAGAGTAGAGCGCCAGCGCGCGGATGTAGATTCGGCTAATGCGATTCTCCTGATCGGCAAGCGACGGCGCTGCTGCTGCTGCATCGGTCCGCGCGAATGAGCATAGCTCGGATCGGCCGTTGCATTCGGATTTCGACGCTGGCCTGCCAATATACAAGCGCGCATCGACGGCAGCGGCTGGCTAACTACGACGAGGGGATCTATCTCTCTCTTGTCGAGGCTTCGACGTAATATCGGTTCAACGTGATTACGCAACGGTCTTTCCACCACTGCTTGTAGTCCGTCTGTATCGTGTGCTATATATAGCTGCTCTGCTCGTGTCCATCAACAGTTCGCCTCGTTTCCATCTCCGCGGCAACGTGTTTCCCCGCTTTACTTCTCGTTTGTCTATCTTCCTCTATGCAATATTCTGGACTACGCTCTCCATCTCTATATACGTTTTCCTTCTCTGTAGTATATAGTATCCTCATTTCTATTCGTCAGTGTCTATATAGTGCTATACATAACAACCGTTGGATTGCGCGACAGTTTCGCTCTTTGTCGGCGAGAGACCACGATTATCAGCGTGTATTATGTATAGCGACGCTATATACTGTCAGCGCGTTGCTCGTCTCTCGGTTTGATTCTATATAATTGCCATCGCCCGCGCGCGCGACAGAGAATGATACCCATTTCCAGGGGATGCGCTGAACTAGTTACCGGTTCTACTTGTGCTAGATTCCGTGTCCTTTGTGCGCGACGAATAACTGTGCTTGAGATAATATAATAGACTCGCGCCGATGAATTAAATTCGGGACAAAAGGTGCGCGAGCTGATGGTGGAATGAATTTAGCAATATATTTTCGGTTTTGTACATACAATAACACAATTAAGCACAGAGAGCTGCTATACTGTTTTTTCAGCGTGTGGTTACACACACCAGAGAGTAGCGAAAGGTGAGCGCGAAAAACAAGTCTGTGATTACGGAAAACCCGCATCGGTGCCGCGTCGTGCAAACGATCGACCGAAAATTACATTCGCTCTCTCTGTTTTCCCGCAATTTTTCGGAAAATTGACTTGGGTTAACAGTATCGCACGTAGAAAATTAATTAGCAATTTTAATTCGCAAACATTTGACGCAATTCACATAGTATATAGCTGTAATTTCGGGGACCGCAATGTCAACTTCTGTCAAACTGCGCACACAAGCGCGCAGGTGCTCGCACGTACACAGAGGAGAGAGAGAGAGAGAGAGAGAGAGAGAGAGAGAGAGAGAGAGAGAGAGTTGAGCCCTGGCATTATTTGTCGACGTGAAATTTGGCGGAAGGTTCGATGTATTGAATCGCGGAGCCGCGACGCAGCAGTAACGGCGGTAAACTGTGCGCGCCCCGCACAAATTGGCGCTAATTCGAGGCCGGAGCTCTCTGCTGCTGCCGGTATTTGTAACGCGATATAAAATGGGATTCGCGGTCGTGGTGAGTGCTGCTACTGCACGTCGTTCGTGTGTTTGTGTGCAGCTATATATATCTCTCTCTCTCTCTCTTTCTCTCTCTCTCTCTCTTCATGTGCCGATACGATCATTGAATCAGCTTTGACAAATAAAGAGGTAGAAAAAACACTGCGAGTGAGCTTATGCCACTGCGGGTGGTATGTATAGCGATTGGTTAAACAAACCGAGAAATTTCTTTATTTGCCAGAGGAATCACGCTTTCATGGCATTATAAATGATTGGTTTTCGGCTCTTTTTGTTTAACGCCGCAGCGTGGTTAAAGTGGAAAAAATTCCTGTGCAAGCAGCAGTATTCGTTTGCCGAGTTTCAATCATTCACGTGTGATGAGCATAGTCATCACGAATGTGTGTTTCTTCCGCGATATATTTTTTTTCACCTCTCCGAAGGTCAAGTTTGTCAAAAAGAGGAACAACGTAATGTCGTAAATCATGAACAAAGGCATTCGTTAAGGCACTTTATGTAACATTTGCACTATAAATCTACTTTCCGCACAATGTGCCATCGCGAGATTAAAGCGGCAATTGTAATTAGGGTTGATTGATGATCATGATGATGAAGGTGACTCGCGAGAAGAATCTTGAAAAATAGAATGCTCACCGGTGACCATTACGCGAAGCCAAGTGCAGAGGTGTATGTGGGAAGATCAAAGAGGATGAGGAACTGCGCAAAGACTCGATCAGCTCGGGATGAGTTCGCACCAACAGCTCCACTGTCTCCAACCTGGAAAAATAGTACACGTTAACAACGTTAACAATTTCATTCGAAACCACAGCTCAATTGCTCGCCACAAAGATTTTGACACTTTTTATTGTATCAAGTAATTTGCACGTGTCTCTATCGCGTTAATTTATGTAATTAATTCGACGCTCGACTCAATTAAAGTGAAGTAAATATAGGTACAGTGTCAGAAAATAAATCAACTTTCCAATGCGGAACGACTACTGTTTATTGTGCTTTACATTTTAAATGTATACAATTAATTAACGGGCAAAGGGTTTGAAACTACCTTCGTCATTGCAAAAAATAACAAACAAACAAATTTATTGCTGAAGCTACTACGGACTGATGAAAAATTTTAATTTAAATTTTATCCAACCTCGCGCGGAGAAATAATTCGAATCGAATAATATAATAATAAAATTTTAACGATATATAATTTACCTTCCATACTGTGCGGCCAGGTCCAGGGCAGATTCTCCACGGCTGTTGCGGATACTGGGATCGCATCCGTACTGCAGCAGCTGTGCCACGACTTCCGTGTGTCCATACTGTGCGGCGCAATGCAACGCTGTCTCGTTATCTTTGGTCTGCCGTCAATGAAATTATAAAATTTCGTTTAATCACTCCAATTAATTGTAACTTTTATTTTAACGCACACCGCGCGGTAGAAACGCAACGAATTTTCATTAAAATACATATATTTTATTATAATTAATTCAATAATTGGCTCGACTCCAAGATATAAAATTTATATATACACATCGTTTCGTAATTTCAATCAAGCGTAAAAAAAATTTGTTCGTTAATGGCAACAATAATGCGCGCGTCACGAAAATATAATGAAATCCTTATATTTCACTATGAGAAAATGATAAAATCAATTACCGTAAGGTTGACGTTCGGCACCGAAGGCCCTTGACTCAGAATTAATCGCACAATTTCCGAGTTTCCGGACCACGCCGCTAAATGAAGCGGAGAAGAGCCCTTAGCATCGACGATATTGGTCGAAGCTTCATGCTGGAGCAGCAGCTTCACCACTTCCCTGCGGAGAAGAAAGAATGGAATATGGTCACACAAATATAAGCATCACGCGCGTCACTCGAATCTTGAGAATATAATAGTTTCGTGCGCAAATAATCGAGATGTTTTATTTTATCGATGAACTTATTAAAGCGTCATCAGGATTAAAATTTACATATTTTCTAATTCAAGATATATCGCATATATCGTTAATTACTTGTGTCCATTTAAAGCGGCATGATGGAGCGCCGAATATCCGCTTGAGTCTTGCACATTAGCTCCAGGACCTCGGCGTAAACTGCAATCACAACAAAAGACAAAAGAAAATTATTAATTGAAAGTGTAATATGAATTGAATATATAAAAATATATCAAAATAATTGAGAAAATATTGTGTCGATAAGGTATCCATAACGAATACGCTTGGATATGGATAAAAATAGCGGAAAAGGCAACGAATATACCCCAATCCAAAAATACGAAAGACTTTGCATTCACCACAATCGACTTTATCTATATCGCTCTAAAAAACAAAAGAAATAAAAGAAAAGAGATCACATAGCAACGCAAGCTCCGGCTTTGCACTTTCAATTGAACAGAGGCGCTCATCCTGCCGGCGATTCAAACAATAGCCGCGCGCCTTTTCCACGGCATTATATTTCGCGAGCTATTTTTTGCGATAAGAGCATAAACTCGAAGTTTGTGTGCGCAGAGAGCGAGAGCTTTGCCGCGGCTATTTGCACGTCCTCGGACGAAGCTCGCAGTATATATACGCATATAGGCAGAGAGAACGTTGGCAGCAGCTCTTCGTTCGTTTGTTCAAGCCCGAGCGATGCGTGCCTCGCTAACGAAGCCGCCGATATGCCGTTCAACACATGTTCTCGTTATACGCGCTATTGTTGTAGCCTCGGATCCGCACACTCTCCGCACGTCTATCGTCTGCGGACGTCGTGCGCCCGCGCGCGCGAGAGAGAGAGAGAGAGGCTGCTCTCTCGCGGGAATATAACGTCGAAGCATAATCCATAGCCGTGTTTGTTCATGACTTCCAACCCCGCTTTTTTTTGCCTCTCGCGGTGATGGTCGAGTACTGCTATATACACTGCGCTTACTCGATGGACGGATTCTTGCGTAATGAATATATACTACTGGTGCAAACATTTTTCTGGGCAGCGTTGATGAAGACTCAAAAATTTATATAGGGCTTATTCTGCGTTTTGAGTATTGTGACAAATAGAGAAATTCGATCGAATGGATGTCGAAGCTTTGCACAAAAATTACATTTGTGTATAATCATGAGAAAATTTAGAGATGACTTTTTCAAAGTATTACAGAAGAAAAATCAGAAGTATATATTTGTAAAAATATTCAAAATATTTCAAAAATGTTATTCCCTATCGCATATTTACATAAAAATTCACGAAATTGGATGTGTTTCTTACAAAGACATATAGTTTGTTTTTCTCTTCGGGGATATATTACTCGTTTCCCTCCTATTGTTAAGAAGATCCATATTTACCCTGATCTTATGACCTTTTCAAATAATAGCCCACCCCCTATACACATCCAATAGTTTTCCCCCTATATACAGCTCAATGCATGAAGTGCACACGCAACTTTTGTCGTATACGTAACAGAGGCGAGTTATGACGAATTCGACGCTGCATGACTGGCATATTGATATATGTATTTGCACAACAAACACTAGAACCGAACGTTGTTTATAGCTCTTGCATACATACAAATATCTATACTACACATAAACAAGCTGTCATAATCAGAGGATTAGTATGATTATTATGATGAAACTCGTTTTTAAAGTAATCCTCCTCGCGAGAGGAGCTTTTTTTACGTTGTCCAAACACTAATAAAGCTCGGGGAAAAAAAATCAATTAAAACCAGCTCCTGTTAATTCCATTGAAACGGTGCGACGCCTAAGCTGCAAATAACAATTGCGAGTGTGCAGCACCGAGAGAGCCGGCGAAACGACGTTTCTACAAAGAAAGCCGTCTGTAGTATAGCTCGCGCGGCGGCGGCAGCACTGCAGCGACGCGCTTCTTAACGAGTTGACTCGAGCAATTAAGCCACCACCAGTCATTTCGCGCAAAATAATCAAGCGCGGCAATTCAAAGGACGCGTAAAGAGAGAGAGAGAGAGAGAGAGAGAGAGAGAGAGAGAGAGAGAGAGAGAGAGAGAGAGAGAGAAGGAAGAAAAAAAAGCAAAGAAATCTATAGACGGTGCTCGTTTCAGATGCCAAAGTAGTACCTGCGCCGAAGAATCGTTAAAGAGCGAGAATAACTCCGATCCTGGCAAAGGAAAATGAAGAAAAAAATAGAGGGAGAGAAAGGTGTATAGGCGAGCACACAAAAAAGTCATCGAAGTACAAGGCTTCACTAGAGTAAGCGAGACAGAGAGGAAGGGAGAGGAAAAAAAAGTCGAGCCTCACTTCTGTCGCGTGTCGCATTCGTCGTCAATCGCGAAATCGTGTATTAATCCGATTCCATCCCTTCGCGGTGCGCGCTATACTACTGCGACCCTTGGTGTCGGCGCGCGCGTGTGATCTATTGTAGGGAAACATCAAAACGCGCGCGGGAGAGGAAGAAAGAGAACACAGCGCGCAATTTCAAATCGCGATGAATGCAAGCACGTTCGAGAGGAACGCGTGTCGCTTCGCGATATAGGTATATGTATACCGCACTGCCTACTTCTCTTCACTCGCTGTGTATGTGTGTATTGCTTTTGCGCGCCTATACTGCGTGCGCTTTCTGCATGCAGTCACAGTGTTCTGAATTGCTTCTTCTTTTTTTATTGAGAGCCTTTTTAGTCTCTTTTGCCGCGCCGAGACTCTCCCGTGCGGTATATACGTATTTTAATTCTGTGTCGGCGGCTTTTCCGTTTTAATTTACGAAAAGTGCGATCTACTGTTGTTCGCGTTTATCAAATTTAGCACGAAAGCTAAAGGGATGTATGCGTGTGAATTAAACTTCTGTGCGCTTTTCTCGTCCCTTGTGTATAGAGAGGTTTAAATTCGTATAAATGGCGGTGAAAAAGAAATTTGAAAAAGCTATTGCGTTAAAGGCTTTTTTGTGTTCCACAAGTAAAGGCTGACAGTCGTCATATGGGATAATAGCAGTTTTTGTAATCGCATTGTATTAACCTTAGGCATAAAAGTAAATTGGCTTTTATACTGAAACTTCTTGTAAAGTGTTAATTACTTCTTAAAAGTAATTGCACTTTCAAAAGACTTGCTAAACTGTTCATGCAGTAGTATGCCAACAGTTCTAAACGAAATATTTAGATGTAGAGTATAATAGGCTTGAAAGGGACTTATTTTCTTATATCTCTATAAAGTTTCAAATAATAATAATAATAATAATGCAATTCCAAGCAATGAACTAATATTTTCATCTTGGTTGAGAATTATAGTTTATTGCTAGAGAAAATCCGCAAAATAAATATTATTTAAAAGAAAAATTAAGAATACTATTTATAATAGTCTTTTTATCAAATGACTTATGCACTAAGGAAAATTATCATTGATAATACTTTGAACTTACTTTAATATCATAAAAGACCATATTTAAAGAGCTCAGGGCTCTTGGAATAGATAACATTTCCATACATACAGTTATATAATAAGGGCTTAGTTCGCAACCTCTCAAACTCCTGCTTACACATGACAGCAATTCTGTATAGAGTGCAAGGACGTTTGACTCTCCCATTCAGCGCATTTTCATCCACTCAGCCAAGTTCCTTAATTAAAGTCTGAAGATCGTCTACAAAAAGCACATCGAGCACTGCTCGCTCGTCTACTTTCGTATTGCGACTCGGAGTAAAAGAGAGATCCTCCCAGTTCTCTCTACATCTCACGTTTCTTCTTCAGGACATTTGGAATGGCTTGTAGTGGTCCGCGAATCTCTTACGGAGGGATCGTATAGGGGTGTTCTATAAAGCCACGAGGAAAATAAAGGACAAAAAGGAGAGTGCAAGAATTTCTTGAAAAGGCAAAAATTTTATTAAAATGCAACACCTTCCAGAATATTTGAATAATTATGGCACATAGCATTTTTAATTAGAATACTTTTTCTGTTCTGATTATAGGATATTGATAATATTTTTTTTATAATAATGCCCGTCAAAAAATTTTTCATCAATCTTCTCCATTACATTTTCGTAAAAAATTGACCTATCCATAGAAAGGTCAGATAAACTTTCAGTATCTCCAAAAAATTCATACTTTTTTCTAGATTTGCTCATGCGTTACGCAAAAGCGTATATATTATATAAAAAAGACTGGATACTGGGGATGAAGCCGTCAAGAGAACGAGTTTTTTCTTTTCCACCTTCACAATCTCTCCCCTTCCACATACGCGTGGGAGTGTTGTACGTCGTCAGAGCGAGGGTCGAGCGTTTCTTACTGTCACTTAATTAAGGGTGTACATTGCCGGACTGTCGTCGTCACAGGACCGCAGATGAATTACACGGCAGTACGCGCTGAAGTTTCTCTCGAGTCTCGCGCGCGCACTGTTATGTTGTGCGCCATTGTTATACGTGCCTGAACTACTTTGTCAGGGTGACGCCTTAACTACCTTTGCTCTCTCGCAGTCGATGTCGTACCAGTCCTGGCCCAATTATCTTTACGCGCCTCTGAACACGAGCTCGCGCATATACACTCAACCAACGGGAGATGCTGCGATCGACGACACACCACGCCGTTCGTTACACGAAGCGATTTAGCGATTGTTAGTTTGCACTTGATTTGGACGCCTTCTAGCTATACCACTCCTCTGTCTCTCATATACGACTCTGTATAGTTGTTACGCTTTACCTGACACAATTTTTAACGAACAACCTGCAATAAAGCTATACAACTACTACCTGCTGCGATGTTCTTTTATCTTTCTCCATGTAGCAACGAGAACGCACCAGAGATAAAGTCGTAAAACATATAATATAATAAATATTACCTTGATTTTTTATTCGAAAAACATTTGCAAGTCGAAAGGTATATATTTATAGAAAACGTATAAAAAATCTCATATCTCAATGTTGATATCTCTTTTATATTTTATACACTGATGCACGCGTTGGTAAATTTGTATCGTGTGTTGTAGACTATACTACTGAATTCATGTATATAAATATATAATATAATGGCTACACACATGTGCACAGTGAATTTTTGACTGCAAAACCTGGCAAGTCGATTAAAATACAAAAGTTACCAGCCATCACTCTTCATGATGAAACGACTAGCGTTCCTATGACGGTACATATTCATGCTATTCATGGTAAAGTTTGTGTGTAGCGTGTGGGCGCAGGGACGTTGGACGCTCACAATACTGTTGCGAGGGAGCGTTGCCTCCGTACTAGAGTTATTAAATTATACAGCTTTCCTTCGCGTTTAACTCGCTGGCATACTGAAAAGTGTCAAAGAGGTGCAGTTCGAGCTAAAATATGTCGGGCTGAGTTTGTCAAGTATTAAAATTTTTTTTTTATTCCCCCAAAAAATATTATATAATTTGTAATAATAAAGTGATTCTCTGCTTTATAGTTATTGCTTCGAAAGTTACACAACTTCTGTCACAACTGATAAATAATTAAAGTACAATTTATCGATCTATTTAAAAGACAAATCTTAAATTGCTAGTATTTTCGACTAAAGCATCTTATATACATTAGTTTGTATGCAGTTAGCTCGTTATTGGATATGATGTTCGATTGCAACCGCAGATACGCAAATTCAACATGTTGAATGCGTCTGGCAGAGCGAAAGCAATTTCGCTAAATCACAACAAACAGATTTGCAATCGGAGCAAGACGCCTGCAGTGCATATACTATTGACTATGAAGCCACGGTAAACGGGATACTTGATCTGATCGCGCGTGGATGCCCTAATGATGACACTAATGATCCTCTTGCTAGCTCGTTTAATGCATCGCTGCTTGTCGCCGCTTTGTTATGTGCTTGCTTGTAAGTAAATATTAAAGTGATAGTATGTTATATTATAATATATAAGATATGTTATTTAATTTATAGCAATATATAGTAACATGAGTAATCATTGTCTTTCAATCAAATCTTTGTTGATTAATAAGTTTAATTTTATTATTTTTAAATTATTGTAAAATTTGGTTAAACAAAGCTCAATAACTCGAAGAATTGGAATTCCATAAGATTTTTCAGGTCACGGCACGAAGAAGCAAGCAGAGATGATGCTAATCGAAATTAGCTAGAAAAATGTACAAAATTCAGTTACTACTAATTAAATAGTTTTAAATCTAGCTATACATTGCTTCGACCCAAAAATACTAATTTCTACCATTATCTCGGTAAGAAGTGCTACAGGCTATATCGTCGAAATTTACAAAGCGGTGGCGTTGTTCCACCTCCAGCCGCACAAGGATCAAAAAAACTCTTGAAAGAATATAAACGTCGACGATCGACAGCGCATAATTGAAGAGCCTCCCCTTGCCCGCGGCAATAAGAGCGCGTTGAAAAGCTGCAGGCGAAGCGGCGCGGCTTAGCTTCAGGCAGTCTCTTTTTACGCTCATCCTCGCACTCGCTTTGCTTCTATCGCTTTATTGCTCCCTCGGGCCAGACACACATGTCTATACGCGGCATATTAGCAGTCAGGGGTCACCACAAAAGCCCGCCAGCTAGCACCTAGCTGCCGCGGTTGAGGCAATAGATAAAAAGAACGCGTGTATACATATAAGGGGGAAGAAGATTCGCTGTTGCACACCCGGTGATGAAAGAAAAGGAGAGAGAAGAAGCATTTCAACGTAGCCGCAGCTTCCGCACGAGGAACTCGCGTGCTTTGTACCTACGTGCCTCTCATTTTTTCACACGCACGCTTTCCCGCCCGCTTCTTTTTAATAATAAAAACGAAAGAGCGCGCGCGCACGCCTTTGCCAGCGCGTAGAGACACAAGAGGCAATTTGTTACAAGAGCTAGTGCTGCTGCTGCTGCTGCACGTTTGTCGCCCGCGATATACATTTTGCCTGCTGCAGACGCTAAAAGAACTCCCTTATGGCTCTTCGCGCTCTACATTGTCCCTGGCGTCTCTTTTTTGTTTTTGAAATTTCCTGTGCATCGCTCGCTGCCTATTAAAATGCGAACTGTTTTTACAAATCTCTTTGCAAAGTACTTTTTAGCTTTGCTGTCTTTGTCATTGTTGGTTTTGTTTAATCGTAATTATTATTATTTACTCAGCGTAATTACTGAATGTAGCGGCCCTTACTTGAGGAAAACGTGTATATGTAGCAACTTTTTCGTGAAAAAGCTTCTTTATGTTTATGAATGCATGATGCGCATTGTAATGTTTTTTAAAATTTAGTTATTTTCTGAATTCTTTTCATAGTATAAACTCTGTGAAATAACGTATGTATTAAGATCCTGCGTATTTGCTTTCCAAATGCTAAAAGGATTAATTTTAGGAGAATTCTTGTTTAAGTTTGTGCTTTCAACACTCAGAATTACTAATACATTGAAACCTGGAATTCAAAACTATAATTTTAATATTTGGTACATAAACAAACCATTGTCCTACATGATTGCTAGTAGTAGATTCCCCTTTTTATTTCTACTTAGTCTTGATGGTAGAGCTTTTTAATAGTAAACTAAAGAGACACCCCTGCATCAGTAATTATAAGACCTTTTATTATACGATTCATAAGTGTAATGAGCGTAACTAAGGATGATCAATACAAGCAGTTATTGTCTCATCACAATAGCTTTGATGCATATCTTTCAAATTGTACGCTTACATTATAATAAGTGTACACGCCACATTAAAACATACATATATAAACTGTTGGAATCGAAAAGTTAATTAATAACTTTTAATAATAACAACACAAGTTTCTTTCAGAAAACATTCTGAGAAACTATAAACGTTTTGAACTGCAGAGTGCACTATTTTTTATGTTCAAAGAAGCTTGACCATATGCATAAGCCCGAACAGATAAGCGCAGGCACAGGAAATCAACGACGATTTTATGAGCCACGTGAAACTCGTGAGTAATTCTTGATTATCACTGCTCGCTGAGTTTATTACACATGCACGTTTGTGCGTACGTTGTATAAGTGTAACGCAGTGTCTATAGGCGTGAGTCACGTAGATGTCTGAAATCACTGTTATTAGATCAATCAACATATAACAGGCTCGTTGTGTGCATATATGCAGTTGCGACGACAGCAGCAGAGTGACTGTACACGTTGGGGGTCGGCACAGCATCCGAGGTGCGATTATTGGTCATTGATAAAAGACCTATTTTTGTAGTGGTGTTCAGTGTACCCGCTGTTACGCCACGTACTCAGCGCGACTTCCGTTATTTACAATCGTTTTCTTCTTTTCACTGTACATATACTAGACTTGAACTAGGACGGGAATCCGGTTATATACAAATTATTTTGTTTTTCGAAATACAGTTTGACTTCCGAATATATATTTCATCTTCTTGATAGCGAAAAAATTAACACGTAGTAAAAATAAAACTTTTGCGATGCTGGAGAAAATCTAATCGAGATGATTTTAAAAATAGATTATATTGAATAAAAAAAAGACTACTGTCAAAGAAAGTATTTCGTATTTCTTGGTAAACTACAACAATATTGACTGAGACACACCGATAACGCTATTATCACTATTTGATAAGTGAATTCAATAACTTTTAAACAACAGCGAATTCCTACTAAGAAAACAGTAAACTTACAACGAACAAACATAAGTCGATAATGACCCATCCCGTTCGCTCGGAAGAATTTTCAGTAATTCGAAACCTTGGAAGTTTGAAAAAAAACACAATATTGAGCAATATCTGGCCTCGCTATAAGACACAACAGTTTCGGAGCGCCTGCGGAAGGTATTTCTTGCTGCTCCCATTTTTATCCAATTTTTCTTAGCCAAGGTGCACGCATTGGAAGCCGACCGTTGCCGACTCTCTTTGTTTTATTGATTTCGGAGTAGGGTCAACAGTTTGATAACATCTCGGTCTAATCCGAGTGTTGGGCGTCGACTAATGGACTTGGCTTTTATAGACCTGATGTATATTTGATCGTGCATGCTTATCGGAAACCAATTGTTGCTGATACGCTTCCAACCTTTTTTATCATGGCAAAGTTCTATTTTTTGCTCAACGTTGCCTATAATAGACAGAGTTGATTAAAAGTGATTCGATAATAGCATAAAATAAATAAAGTATCCAGGTATTATTTTTAATTCGTATATAAATTCGTCAATATTCAAAAACAAAGGTTTCGAATTGTTTTGAAACGTATACACGCAAAAGGCACTATATGATTCACACGCGTTATCAGAAAGTCCAAAGCGTATTGTCAATGTTAACAAAAGACGCTAAAACAAATATAGTTTACTTGTGTTACTAGCGCGTCTGACTCATATCAGCCTATAAATATCGGGTACAATAAAAGTTCATTCCACGTTTTTTTTTTTAAATAAAAAAAAACTTGTTTGTATAGAAACTATACTCTCGTGCCTGGTAGAGTCACGCAATCAGTCACAAAAGCCTTTCGAAATATATTTCGATTTCATAAAACTTTTTTTGACATAGCTCGCACACACGCATATGACGAATGCAGGAAACCGGCGTTACTAATGAGACGCCGACGAGTTATTTTAAAGAGTTTTTATCTTCGCGCAACGTTACATAATGGCCGTGGCGTCGTGTAAAAATAAAAATCCAGCGCGGCGAAGACAGTAGTACAGTGCTATATAGCTGTCCCAACTATACGCTTACGAAATGCAAAAGGAACGTCTAGAGCAGAGCGGGCATTGTCTCGCCTGCAAACGAAAACTATAAATATAATAAGGCGTAAACAAGAAAACGCACAAATTTCATTCCGTTAAAAGTACTAAATCCAATACCCTCGAAAATTTAAGAGAGAGAGATCAGAGAGGGAAAAAAATTGTTTCATCCCCATCCATAAAACTAAACGAACGAGAGAGCGGACGTCTGTAGAGGATTAAAGTGCCAACACTCCGTCATCAAGATGAAAACAAACCGCACTCTCGGAAGTGAGAAAAAAGAGCGCACCTAATGGCGCGCTGCTGCTGAATCTGTGTGTTTCAACCTACTACCTATACACCCACACACACACACACACACACACA
>UCQR01125882.1:0-10162 GCA_900474235.1 Cecidostiba semifascia | reverse complement strand
TTCTAAATTACTCGAACTTTCCTCGCTGGAGTCGTGATAATTAGTGACAATTTTGTTTTTTGTTGTTCGTGTGCGGGCCAAGTTAAGACAATTACAAAATTTATTTTTGAGTTCTAGATGGTTAACTCGTAGTACGTCTAGTAGTTTACTCAAAATAAATTTTGGTATAAATTCTCCCTTTGCCGAGAAATCGTGGCCGACAATTTCGATTTGCCCTTTTGACGATCATCCTAATTTGAGCACATTTATACGAATTTTGCGTTGTTGTGGCCAAGAAATTTACACGAATTTATTTATTCTCGGTAAATCGCGGTCGAGTCAGCCCCGCAATAAATTGCCAGATTATTATTCGCCAAATTTCGAGGAATATAACACCGTTTAGTAGTCACGCTTTATCGCCAGCGAAGAGAGGATTACGAGAGCACGACAATTGTCCCTATTATTGTTGACATCGAGGTAGTCGCTACGAATTTTTCGCGGTAGAGAGAGTCAGAAGTACGGCTTTGTTTTAATTTTCAGGTAGAATATCGGGATTGTGGTCTGACTAGAATTTTTTTTTTTAAAAAAGTAAAAAGTTAGGTTTAGCTAACTACGTCGCGACGCTTACACAATTTCTTTTACTTAGATTTTCCTGGCGGTCAGTACGCGATTAAAATTAATTGTACGTCACCCAGGGGGGCCCTTGTCCTGATATACATAGTTGCCAGAAATTTAAACAATTGCCAGTTGTGGACAGAATAAACGCCACAGAGAGTGGAGGTCAAGATTTTCTTTGAAAGACTAGAAGTTAAAGCTCGAACTGACGCGAAAGCGGATTTTGGTGGTGTCTGACAAGGAGATGGATTCCCACCAACAAACAATGGAGGAATTAAAGAAAAAGCGGGATGTTAGAAGTATAAGCAACGATATTAGACGAATGAACGACGATATTTTAGAAGCGAAGTTAGTGGCACTCGGAATCAGCACACTAGGTAATCGAGAAATTCGCAAGGACAGATTACTTCGCGCCACACTAATGCAAACCGGCATTAGCTCGTCAGTGCCTTGGTATGATTGGGACGACGGCGGTGAGATGCCCAGGGAATCACAAGAAGCTCTGATAAAAAAAAAAGTCGTTAGAAAGCCACGTATGAAGAAGATTGCAGCGGGAGAGAATGCAGTAGTGGACAGTAGGAATTCGTCAGAGTCAGAACCGGAACAAGGCGAAACGTTAGAACAAGCCATGAGTTCGTCAATAGAACAAATTCAGACAATTTCAACTCTGAACAGCGGTAGTCAGCCAGCAAAATCAACTCTTGATCTCACCGTTGCCAAGCAATTCCAACAAATATTGTCGTCCCAAGTACTCGATGCCTTAACCAGTTCGCCTAATCGATTCCCGAATCGCTCATCTTTTAATCCATCTACGTTCATGGTGATCGAACAACAAACACAAGCTTCGAACTCGACGTCACATCCTCTTGGGTCGTTGATCAGTCCGACCATTAGCTCGACTACACAGACGCCAAATTTTCTAGGCATTCAGACATATCCTGACAGAAATAGATCGGCGCCAGCCATCTCGACAGGAGCGACGAAGAAAATTCCTGCGGGGATGACGTCAGTGAAGCCAGCAGCTAAGACACTTTCGCCGCTACCAAAAACTCCAAGCAATAAAGGGAAAAGTCAGCTTAAACCCTCACGCCTAGGATTCCAAGCAGGCAGTGGTAACTCGTGGTTGGAAGAAACAATTGAATCGTCTGGGAATAAGCCAAAACCAAGCTTGAAAACTTCGTCGTCACGCGCCACAGTTCAAAAGTCAGTTGAGATTATAGGAAAAAGTAGCAGTGATAGTAGCGATGAAGAGAGCGACAGTAACGAAGATAATGTTAGTAATGTTGAAGTCAGTGAAGAAGAGAAGGAAATGCCAGAAAAATCATCGAATAAGCCAGTCAAAAAGATTAAAGTTACTAAAAATAAAAAGACAGAGAAAACGAAAGCCACACCGAAAAAGAAAACTCCGTCCGTTCCGATGCCGAAGAAAGACAAAAGAAAGTCAAGACCTAGCCGCACATACAGCCCGAGTAGCGACTCTGCCAGTAGCTCTCGCAACAGCTCTAGTAGTAGTTCGAACAGAAGCTCCAGGAGTGGCTCGAGCAGTAGTTCCAGTGATGGTTTGTCTAGTAATTCCAGGAGTAGCTCATGCTACTCGTCAACTAGTACAGAGAGTAGTAGAAGTAGAAGTCGTAGTCGAAATCGGAAGAAGAAGAGTTCAAAGAAGCACAGGAAAACGGAGCGATCTCGAACTAGCTCACGAAAATTGGAGCACAAGCTTAGTCAGATTCAGATAGTGCAGAACTGGAATATTAAATTTAGTGGTGAAAATCGAGATGATCCGGAAGAGTATTTAACGAGAATGGCGGACTGTAAAAAGAGTCTGAAATTGAATAGTCAAGATGTACTCTCCATTATTCCGTCAACTCTTTCGAAAAGTGCAAGCTTGTGGTTTAACACAGAGAAACACGACATTGAGTCTTGGAGGGAGTTTAAAAAGGCGTTTCGACAACAGTACATCTGTGACTTGAACGAAGACGATATAATGGATGAGTTACGCCACAGAACACAAGGCAAAGGTGAAAAGATAACACCCTATATAGCCAATTTCCGACACATTGTTGAACATCTTCGTAAACCATTGAGCCTGAAACGCCAGTTAAAAATTCTGCTAGGAAGATTGAGGCCAGAGTACAGGAAAGCATTGCAGAACAAGAAGATTAAAACGTACAGTGACGTCAAGAAATATGGCAGAAGATTCGAGAGAAACGTGGAGAACGACTCGAGATACGCACCGCCTCCACCAGTTGAAAAGTCAAGAATTCCGACAGCAGCTTGGACTCCTATGTCCAAAGCTCACGTGGCATCAGTAGATGAAGTCGACGAAGTAGCCGGAATAGGTGCCAGTACGGACAACACACCAAAACCCAACAACAACAATAGACGTCAGCAGAAAAAGCAGAACAAAAAGCAGACTGCACCAGCACAGCCAGACATTCAAGCCAACTTGCCAGTGCCAATAACACAGCCTCCTCAGTCGTGCGCCTTCAATGCAGCTACGAATAATCGAAATGATTGGCAGCAGAATACAAATAATACACAAGCTCAGACCTATGCGAAGCGTCCAAATAACGCCAGTAATGCCAACAGCAATATTCAGCAGCCAGTACAGCCTACTGCAAATAATGACGAGAGCCAGTTCGTCGGAGCGTGTTACCGTTGCCAACTAGTCGGACATCGAGCTGCTCGTTGCCCAACCATGGAGTGTAAATGTAGGCAGAAAGGCCATAGAGCAATGGAATGCCCAATGGCACCTATGAATCCAGGGCAATGCCAGGTTTGCGGTCGCCAAGGTGTTACTTTCCAAAATTGCCAGAACTGTTTGCCAGTACGTCAGATGTTGGGAAATGGTCAAGCGGGGACACTACAGAGGCCAATGTCCCCCGCGCCTTTCCAGCCACAGGCCTCGTTGAGGTAGATAAAACTGCCAGTACGTCAGTCTCTTTCAAAGAAAGTACGTCAGTTTTGGGAGGGGGAGGTAGTGGCAAGGGGCCACTAAAGCCAGTAGTTAGTAAGAAAGAACCGGATGTGGAGAAGCCTACGAACGCTGACAGCCCCTGTCGGCTTAGCATTAAAGAAGAGAAAGCTCAGAGTTTCAAGAAGATTGCGAATGCGGGTGAAAACCACCGGCTCAGCAACTGTGAGGCCAGAGAGTGCGAGAAGTTGAAGCCCATTGTGAAGCCAGACACATTTTGCCGGCTAAACTGGGAAAATAGAACCGTTGGAAGTGAAGTAGAGAAGAATATTGTTGCCAAAGCCGACGTAGCACGTCAGCCGAGTAACAAGATGACATACGCTGGAGCTGTCACAGCGCAGCCGTCAAGCAGTAAGGAAGAGAAGTCGGTGTTGCGAGTAAAAGATGAAGAACCGTTTAAAACAACCTTGGCTTTGTGGACAGGTAGCCAATCGGACTCAAGCAGCGAATCCGAGAACTGCTTTAAAGTCGAGGCCAATAGGTTCAAGAAGAGAGGGTTTATTGTGTCGAAAGAAGTTTTGAAGTCGAGAGGCTCAGCGCCTGATCAAGACGCACAATTCTCAAGGGAGTCCCTTGAGTCTCTCAAGCAGAGGGTGAAGGATAGAGTGAAGCAGGAGTCGGATGCCAAGAACGATACGGCCGTTAATTCGAAGCCATCTGGACTCAAAGCTGCAGTGGAGAAGTTGGTTAAAGCTATGGATTCAGGCGAGAGCCGAGTCCATGCAGCAGAGCCTGACGGTGTGTCATGCGACTTGAACCGGGGTCGAGCACAGAAGAAAGTCAGTTTTAATGCCAAGCCAGATTCAATTATTCGAGAAACTTCACCAGAGACGCTAGATCTCATAGAGGCGACGACGTTACTCGAAGAACCGCAGGTTATGGACAGAAAGCAGAAGTTACATGACTTAGTGGAGGCAGAGGAAGATGTAGTGAAGTTAGAGAAGATTGAGTTGGCAGTGGATAGATTGATGGAAGACAGTACAATTGTTGAAGAGAGGAATGTTCACGACGTCGAGAAAATTGCCTGCAGACAGGTCAAAGAACCGCCGGTGACTTTATCAGCTCAGTTGGTAGATCAGTCGGACTCAGAGACAGAAATTGCTGGTGCGGTGCCAGATAACCGAGATTACCTCCAGGTAGTACTCGGAGGGGTGGCGTATCGAACGCTGTTCGATCCGGGAGCAGTCATCACGGTAGTGGGTGCCAGTATTGCGGCTCGGTTTCGTGACAGATTAATTGATGCCAGTGCGTCCATTCAAACCATTACAGGTGGTTTGTCGCCAGTACTGGGGTATTTGAAGCTCGGATTTGAATTGGACGGCATCAGTGCCACCATTACCGCCAGAGCGGTCAGAGAGATCAACCATGACCTCGTACTAGGCAAGGATTTCTGCGAGGCGTTCAAGATAGATACTGATCATCGTGGCCTGTGGAGAGCGAATGGCGGCGACTGGAGGAGATTTAACACCCTAAACCCACCACAGAGTGACCAGGTGTTCGTTGAATGTGCGGGTATCTCGGAGCTGGATGAGGACGAGAGAAGGCAAATCGACGAACTTGTGGAGCAGATACTGCCGGTTTACTCACCAGACGTCTTAGGTTTCACCGACTTGACAGAGCACCACATACAGTTAATGACAGGGAAGCCAGTAAGACAGAAGTTCCGTAGAAGATCGCCAAAGAAAATCTAGGCCATTCAAGCGGGAGCAAAAGAACTGGCGCGCTTGGGTATTATTGAGAGATCCGCCAGTGACTTTTGTAGCCAGCCAGTCCTAGCTCCCAAGAGCAACGGCGAAGACAGACTGTGCATCGACTTCGGTGACGTAAACAGGGATACCAAGAAAGATTGCTATCAGTTGTCCCAAATGGATGCCATTCTAGATCGTCTGAGAAATGCCAGATACCTTAGCAAGATCGACCTTCGTCAGGCATACTATCAAGTGAAGATGGAAGAGAGCAGCAAGAAGTACACAGCCTTTGTGGTGCCAGGTTATGGCCTATGGTAATTCACCAGAATGCCATTTGGCCTAATTAACGCCCCAATGACTCTGCAAAGGCTCGTAGATTCTTTATTTGGGCCAGAGGTCGCCCCAAATGTGTTTGGTTACCTTGACGACATCGTGATCGCCACAGAAACCTTCGAGGAACATAAGTACTGGACCGAATATGTACTCAGAAAATTGGTGGCCGCCGGATTGACAATAAACCTGAAGAAATGTGACTTCTGCATGCGAGAGATTAAGTATCTGGGCTTTATACTTGACAGAGACGGTTTGCGGACAGATCCTGCTAAAGTTGCGCCGGTGCTAAACTATCCAGCTCCACGAAATATCCGTGAACTGCGTAGGTTACTTGGGATGGTGGGATGGTATTCGCGGTTCATGCCAGAGCACTCTGAAATGAAGATTCCGCTAGTCAAGTTGCTGCGTAAAGGTCAGACGTGGGAGTGGGTCCAGGAACAGCAGGAAGCTTTCGAGAAGCTAAAGAAAGCCCTTACACAAGCTCCTGTCTTAGCTCGACCAGACTTCACAAAGCCCTTTTGCATTCAGTGCGACGCCAGCAATTTTGCCATAGGAGCAGTGCTCACGCAGGAGTTCGAAGACGGCGAACACCCGATCGTTTACATCAGCCGAGTATTGACGTCAGCCGAACGCAACTATACGACGACGGAGAAGGAATGTTTAGCTCTTGTTTGGGCCATTAAAAAGTTGCGGCCGTACGTTGAAGGATACCACTTCACCGTGGTCACGGATCACAGCGCGTTGCGGTGGCTCAAATCTCTGAAAGAACCGTCAGGACGTCTTGCACGTTGGTCATTAGAGGTACAGCAATGGGATTTCGACATAGTTCATCGAAAAGGGGCCAACCACCAGGTGCCGGATGCTTTGTCAAGGATGTTCGAGGCAGAAGTTGCGGCCTCCGAGGAAATAACTGACCCGTGGTACCTTCGCAGACGTAAGGAAGTAGAGGAGACGCCAGCCAAATTCCCACAATGGCGGGTAGAAGGTGGTCAGCTGTACAGATACAAAAGAGATCCTTTATTGGATCCGATAGCCAATAACGAAGAAGGTTGGAAGCTCGTGGTGCCAGAAGATTTACGAGAGAGAGTGTTGCAGACAGCTCATAGCGCCATTACTGCCGGTCACTTGGGGATCGAAAAGACGTATGACAGAGTCGCGAGAGAGTATTTTTGGCCCGGAATTTACCATGACGTTTTTTCACTCGTAAACTCGTGCCAGACTTGCCTGCAGTACAAGATTTCCCAACAGAGCCCTGTTGGACTGATGGGAAAACGCATCGTGGAACGACCTTGGTCGGTAGTGGCCGCAGACATGATGGAATTTCCGCGTAGCAAGTCTCAGAACAAATATCTCCTGGTCTTCCAGGATCTTTTCACTCGCTGGTTAGAGGTCAAGCCTTTGAGGAAGGCTGACGGCAAATCCGTCGCCAGGGCTTTTGAGGAACTAGTCTTGTTTCGTTGGGAGACGCCAGAGTACTTTTTGACAAACAATGGAACAGAGTTTGTGAATAAACACCTGTCAGAAACTTTAGCCGAGTACGGAGTTATCCACGTGACAACACCACCCTACCACCCTCAAGCCAACCCTGTCGAGCGCAGCAATCGGACTCTAAAAACCATGATTGCGGCCTTTGTCAAGTCAGACCATCGCGATTGGGATAAACATCTGCCAGAGTTCCGCCATGCCATAAATACCGCGACTCAATCTACCCTTAAAACGTCGCCAGCTTATTTAAATTACGGTCGGAATCCTACACCAGTAAAAAGCTTACGTCGCGAAGTAGAGGCCGGTCAATTTAAACAGCGGTTAGATCCGTCGTTATGGGGAGATCGAATGAAACGCTTAGATGCTCTCCGCGAACTTGTGGCCAAGTGCATTGATAACGAGCGGGAAGTTCAGAGTAAATATTATAATCGTGGTCGGAAGGTTGCGACTTTCGCGGTGGGAGATGAGGTACTTCAGAAAACTCATAATCTGTCAAAAGCAGCCGAGAAGTTCCCAGCCAAACTGGCGCCGAAGTTTGAGGGACCATTTAAAATAATAGAACAAAAATCCCCAACGGTTTACATCTTAGAGGGTGGGGAGGGCAGAAGCCGAAAAATAGCTAAGGTGCATGCCGTAGACTTAAAAAGGTATCTCCCGCCCCGTAAAACCCGAGTCGCCAGTTCCAATCCGTCATAGTTCAGCGTCGTGGTGTAGTGACTAGTTGTCTTGAGTGTGACCGTCCTGTTTTGTAATTTTATTTTGTATGAGCAGTATCACTAATACGTACTGATTTGTATTTTAGATTGGAGTCAGTCGAGATGTCGCGGCCATACCGCAGTCGTAGCGCAGAGAGCTACGGTCGCCATGTGCCAGACCCCGGGTTCCAGCCGCCAAGTTTCGTCATCGCCTCGCCAGAGCTCGTCAGAGCACGGCTGACGGCGGTTTCGCAGGAAGTGGCGCACACAGCTCCACCCGAGGATGAAGCTGTTGTCCTGCGCCGAGAGCTCCTTGCAGATGCCGCAAGGCGACAACAGGCGGCCGAAGAACATCGTCAACTCCTAGAGGAGGAAAAGAAGGAAAAGGAGAATAAGATGCAAAGGGCGGCGGCATTGTGGATCGACCAGATGGAAGGGCGAGTGCCAAGGCGTGTAACACCTCCAGAAGAAGACGGTCAGTCGATCGTTACCAATCGAGAGCCCGAGAAGAGCAAGACAGGGGAGGCTCCCCGGATCGACCGACTCGATACGGTTAATGAGACTGAGCCCACTGACTACCGCCTACCCCGGGCTAACGCACCACTGAAGAGCGCAAGGCCATGGTATTTGCCAGAGGTCGGAGCCCTCACGCTGGGTGGCGGAACGCCCAACTCTGCCAGCGCTCGCCAGTCAACACCTCAATCCTCTGGGTCATCAGTCAGCAAGGCCTGCGTTGCGGTCAGCTTTGGTCCTACGGGGGCAGAAAGTGTAGAAGCCAGACAGAGCCGAGAGGCCCAGGAAGAGCTGAGCCGCTGGATAGGAGATGATATGAGCGTAGACTCTGTTAACGATATCGGCGTCCCAGGGGTCGGTGACAGAGAGGAATTGCCATCAACTCAGCCCCGGCTGAATATCTTACCGATAGAATGCAATGTCGTCACTGGTCCGTCAGATTGGGAAATGGAAGTAGACGAGTGTCAGGCCTCTAGGACGTCATCCGCCAGGCGCAGTAATCCGTCGAGCTCGCCCGACCCCGGTCGATTCGAGAATAGTCCCCAACGCAATCGTGGTCCAGCGAATCAGGCGTTGGAGCACAGGGAATCTCTCGTGGTCACGGTGCAGACGACTCCTTCCCGGTCAGCTCAAGCACAACACCCAGGAAGGCGAGATAATAGAGGCCAGTCAAAGGGACGTCGTGGTTCAGCCCAGCTGAAGGTCAAGCTAGGAGGCATCAAGTTTGGAAACCTCAAGCCGATAGCCACTGATCCGACAATCGACCCCCCTCCGTTTGCATGCTTTAATTGCTGGGATTGGGGGAACTCAGTGTTTGACTGCGAAGAACCGAAGACAGTCGTTTTCTGTTACAATTGCGGACGTAGAGGCGTAGACATGGTGAACTGCCCAAGATGCGGAGATCGTCATCGAGAATTCCTCGGCACCAACCATCAAGGACGACTTCGTTCGACGTCACGTCGCCGAGCTCCACCAACTTCGAAGCGCAACGAGGAACCGACATCAACCAGGCCATCTCAAAATCGTGGTCGGGGCACAAGATCCGACAGCCAGACAGTTCGCTGGGCGAGACCACTGGACGACAGTTCAACTAGAGGACGAGACCAATCACCATCTCCCCCACGGCGTAATAAGAGTCATTCGACAGCACGCCGGTCATCTCGGGCAATGCCCTACGGAGATGAAAATCGCAGAGAGGGCGAGAGAACCAACCACTCTTCCTCCTCATCGACTTCGGAGCAAGAAGAGGCTTCAGGTGGAGTAGTTGAGGCCATCTCCGATGCTCTACGCTTGATGGAGGAGCTGCGAAATGTACCGGAAGATATCAGAGACGCCATCCTTCGTCAGACGTTCTGTGATCCGTCGAGACGTGCATCTCGTAGCAGAACACGTCGAGAGCATTAGAAGTCTTAGAAGCTATTGTGGTCAGAAATTCAGATGTAAGAGTAGATGTAAAACTAGAGATAAGAAGTTAGAAGTAAAAATAGAAGCCAGTTAGAAAATTTTTAGAGATAAGACAGAATAGAGGTCAGACAAGAAAGATACGACGCATCGAGGTCAGGAAGTAAGTTGCAACACTTTTCTCTTCTCACCACACCTTCATGGTATATTTATTTTTTTTTTTAAATCATAAGTCTAGTGTCTAATCGTTATCTAACCATAAAATAAGTATACTAACAAGCCTGAGCGGTTCTGGTACGCAGCAGCACGGCAAGGACGGTGCACAGTCGTCTCTGTTCTTTTTTTTTTGTAAACCATAGAAGTACTTGGGGGTACTTCAGGTTTAGGGAGGGGGTGTGACGAGATCAACTCGTCTTAACCTGTGCACTGAGTCCTCGCCTCGCTCTCGTTACTGGATCCGCAATAGCAACAAAGAACTA
>UCQR01125813.1:618-11405 GCA_900474235.1 Cecidostiba semifascia | reverse complement strand
AAACACCAAAGAGATTCCAACATTCACTGGAAAGGGCCCATCGAACTATGCAGCCATCGCGCAGAAAAACCTCTTTCCCAAACGCGACCAGGGACTACTCATGGACTGCGCAGACGGCCTCAATCTCACCGACTACACCACTGCCGTCGGTGACCTAGTACAACCGAAAAACGTATTGTTCGCTTCAAGGATCTCCAAGGACCGCATCTCTATATTCCTCGCCAACAAAGAACTAGTCGACAAGATAACTGATAAGTACCAATCATTGATTATCCAAGAAAAAACCGTCACCATCCGCCCCTTGATAAACAAACTAAAACGAGTCATATTCTCTAACGTATCACCGATTATCCCAAATGATATCCTTGAAAATATCCTAGACGAACTCCAAGTAACTCGCGGGTCGCCAATAACTGTCTTAAGAGCAACGGTTACCAAAGACGAATATAACCACGTCGGCAGCCACAGACGACAAGTATATGTGAAACCCGACGATATCCAAAAGATTCCAGAACTATTTAAAATAGATTACGACGGATTAAATTATTTTATATACTCAAGTACCGATATACTCAAGTGTTTTGTATGTAACATTGAAGGCCATGTGGCCAAAAATTGTACAAACTACGAACAGAATCTAAATCCATCACAGACTCACACACAGATACCCAATACTCCTACAAACCAACACACAGTAAACATTAACATTCCAACGAACGTCAAGCAAGACAATAGCCAAGAAGTAAACACTACACAACCCACGAAGGAAGCTACTTATGGTGAATTTAAACGGCCCCACTCCCTAATAAGCTCTACCGAAACACATATTGACTTAAAACTCGACGACGATAACTTTATCACAGTTGCATCTAAAGAGCACAAGCGCAAACTTGTTAAAACTGCTCCAAAAACCACACTACCTATGGAGGTCCAAAATGAAGAAGGTGAAGAAGATGACCTAGATAAAAAACTAAAGACTATAAAAGACTACTTAAATAAAGGAAATGTTTTGCTTAATTATGTCCAATTTAAAAGCCTCCTTGAAAACACTAAAAACGTTCAAAACCCCCTTAGCATTATTCTAAACTACACAAACGATATAGAAGCCTTCACAAAGTTCATTAAAGAAGATGTCTACCGTAATGTCCGTAATACTGGAATTAAACAACGCTGCACTAGACTGCTAAATAGAATAAAAGATCCAACATCTAACCATTCACCACTAGTAACACCTCAGAACTCCGAAGATGAACAGGAATAGGTCTCAATCTCGACCCCAAACAAAACAAATACTCTACTCCAAGATGACTAAGCTAGTGCAATGGAACTTGAATAGCTTAAAAGAGCAATACGAATCATTACAGGTTTTAATCGCCAATGAAAAAGCAGACATAATCTGCCTACAAGAAACCAACCTAAAGTTAAATCAAAAAATAAAACTAAAAAACTTTTCCAGCTACAACAAAACTCGACAGGACTGTCTCGCAGCCAGCGGTGGGGTCAGCATTTTAATAAACAACGATATATACAGCCATGAAATTATGCTAAATACAGAATTAGAAGCTATAGCTACACAGGTTCTGATAAACAATAGAATGATCACTATATGTAACATATATTTAAGTAATAAATACAACTTAAGCAACACGCAATTAGACAACTTAATATCACAGCTACCCCAACCATATCTATTATTGGGAGACTTTAACAGCCACAGCACGCTGTGGGGATCACACAAAACAGATAACAGAGGAAAAATTGTCGAAAACTTGCTCATAAACAACAATCTAGTACTTTTAAACGACTCGGCGCCAACCTATTGTAACGCAACAAGTGGGAAAACCAGCTCCATCGACTTAACCCTTTGCAGCAGCAACATCAGCACCTCACTAAGTTGGAACGCGTTGGATTACCTATACGGAAGTGACCATTTTCCCATAACAGTAACCCTTGATAACACACAAAACACCGACCGAGTAGCAATAAATAGATATAAATTCTACAAAGCTGATTGGATCAAATACCAGGACATGATAAACTCTAAAATCGAAAACATAAATAAACTCATATGCGAGGAAAGCAACAACATAGAGATTAACGACATAATCTCAAAATTCAACGAAATTATATTCTACGCGGCGAACGAAAGTATCCCTATAAGTAAATACAAGAAAGGAAACCACAATCTTCCCTGGTGGAATGAAGAATGCGAGGTGGCAGTCAAACATTCCAAAAAAGCACTAAACAAACTTAAAAAACACAACACCTTAGCCAACTCAATCGAACATAAACGTCTAAAAGCCATAGCAAAACGTACTATAAAAGATAACAAGAAGAAATCCTGGCTTGAATTTTTACGCTCAATAGACTACCAAATACCCATTAACGAAATTTGGAAAAAAATAAAATCCATCGAAGGTAAAAATTTTTCACAAGTCATAACCATTAAAGAAATCGACCAAGTTATAAACAATCCAGATGCTGTAGCAAATGCGCTGGCAATGTCATTCGCAAATAACTCCAGTGACAACAATTTATCACCAGAATTTTTGTCTCACAAAAACTCCCGTGAACCACTTGATGACCCACAAGGCATGGATAGCGAAAATCCTCTGAACCATGAAATAACCAAGGAAGAACTCAAATCAATTCTCGAAGATAGCAACAATACGAGCCCGGGACCTGACATGATCCCAAACATCCTCCTCAAACAATTGCCGACCAAAGGATACGAATGCCTACTTAAAATATATAACATAATATGGAAGAAAAACGTATTCCCCGAGTTATGGAAAAAAGCCACAGTCATTCCTATTTTAAAACCTGGGAAAAATAAGCACGACATAAACAGTTACAGACCAATCGCACTCACGTGCTGCATGTGCAAAACGCTCGAAAAAATCATAAATCAGCGGCTGAAATGGTTCCTAGAATCCAGCAACATTCTAAACGACGCCCAAAGTGGGTTCCGAGAAAAATGCAGCACCACTGACTGTCTAGTCACATTAGAATCACACATACGTGACGCTTTTGCCCACAACCGACATATGCTCACTGTATGTCTCGATATGAACAAAGCTTATGACCTTCTATGGCGACGAAGAATACTAGAAACCCTTCAAAAACTAAAAATCGGAGGAAATATGTATCATTTTATAAAAAATTTTCTCACTGATAGAACAATACAAGTCAGAATAAATAATACTTATTCTAAATCGGTTGATATAATCAACGGAGTACCGCAAGGATCCGTAATTAGCGTCACTCTGTTCCTACTAGCGATAAACGATGTAACAAAAAGTATAAAAGCCCCGATCATGTGCACAATATTTGCAGATGACATAACGCTATTCACCAAAGGAAAGAATTTGAAAAGCAGTGCAGAACTAATGCAATCGACTCTAAATAGCTTGCAAGAATATACAAACACATCCGGCTTTCAGTTCTCTCCCCAGAAAACACAAGCCATCGTCTTCGACAACAGTAGAAGAAAAGCAGAAAACCCAATTTTAACCATTAACGCAAAACAAATCCAAATAGTACAAGAGATCAAAATCCTAGGCTTAATTTTCGACAGGAAATTAACATGGAAATCACATATAGAGTCATTAAAAAACCAATGCATTCTTCGAATTAACACCCTCAAGGTTCTAGCTGCCAAAAACTGGGGAGCGAGCCAACCAATCCTCATTAACACATACAAAGCACTAATCCAAACCAAACTAGACTATGGAAGTCAAGTCTACGGCTCTGCCAGCAAAAGTGTTCTCAAAAGATTAGATGTTATACTGCACTCCAGCATGAGGATAGCCACAGGCGCCTATCGAACAAGTCCGATAACAAGCATACTTAGCGAGTGTCATATGCACCCCCTTGACCTTAGACGGAAAAAGCTCACACTGAACTATGCGATTAAACTTCTCCACTCACCAAAAAATCAAGCCTATTCCCTACTACTGAAAAAGGTGCCAGAAGAATACACGAAGAAACCGCGACTTAAAAAACCCTTCTACTTTCGAGCTCAAAAACACCTGGAAGACTATGGCATCAGCTGCAACAACTTTCACTCGGATAATGCGACAATAAAGCAACCTTGGACTACACTAAAAGAAAATTTCATCCCTGAAATATCCCCAACGCAGGACAGCCCTCGGGTGGGATTAGAAACCGTCACCATCACATCAACAACAACAAAAAATTCCATAGGCGTAGCAGCAATCCTTCCCTCGAAAGAAAAAATATTACTGAAACTACCAAAATGGTATGGGACTCAAGAATCCATAGAATTACCAGCCATCAAAACAATTGAAAACATTGCCCCCGAGAAACACACCACAATATACACAGACTCCATACACCTAATAATATCCCTAAAAAACAAAAAACATAAAAACTCCAACACTAAATACATCACACATCTAATAAATAAACGCAATGGGACTCTCACAATCAACTACATTGACTATACAAACCCTATATTGGCACCAGCACTTAATGCAGCCGAACTAGCCTGCGAACTAATACACAACGACAAGCAGTTCAAAATGAGCAACCAACTCGCCATGAAAAAGGTAACCAGGAAAATTCAAAGTGAATGGAACAAAAAATGGACAAGCAACTCGAACAAATGCCCTCTGAAAAAAATCAAAAAGACAGTCAACGAAGCAAACCCAGCCACCAAATTCAACAGAAGAGAACAAATTGCAATCACAAGACTAAGAATTGGTCATACACCCCTTACACATGAATATCTGTTTAACAATAGTGAACCACCAATCTGCAAAAACTGCAATACACTAATAAACATCGAACACATACTAATACACTGCACCAAATACAACACAGAAAGACAAAATTGTAACCTTGAAGAAAACCTATCCGATATACTATGTAACGCCAAAAATTGTAAAAAGGTCGTCAACTTTATAAACAAAACTAATCTTGTAAACGATATACTCTAAAGCGAAAATTGACTGTACTTCCATATAACATATCTAATGAATATATGTAAATCTATGTAATATATATCTTATCACCATATGTAACTATATTTTATACCAAAACTCTGTAAATATCTGTAACTGGTTTTGTCGCTAATACCTGCTCAGGGGATGCGACAATAAATAAATAAATAAAAAAAAAAATATTTATCATATAATTTAACTGCTCATACTCAGCACTTATTTGTTGTCTTTCTTGTCGGGTAGTTGGAAATCGAACAAGTAATGGTGCGTGCATTTTTGGACTCAGTAATTGCAATACTGAGTCCAAAAATGCGTCTAAATAACGGCTTACTGTAGCTTGACCCATAGGATGACGGAAGTCGTTTAAAAAGCCTTTATGAAAACTACCTTCTGCAAAAAATCGTAGCATAGATATAACAACTAAATGCGGAGGCACGGAACACCTTCCACCAATAAGCCCATGTTCCACGAGTTGCACCAAATAAAGAGCAAGTGGAGGTGGCATCCTAAATTAAGAAATATAAAAAGTATTACAAAACAGACATCATTTAAATTTGTTCGCATACAAAATATGCTTTATATATAAATAATGCTTTCTATATAACTGAGTGCGCAAAATTCGATTTTGCGTACTCAGGAAAAAAATTATACGCAATGCGTGCATAGGTGTAAATTCGTGCGAGATTCACCTATTTTGCGCATATAAGTTGCGTAATGTATTATTCTGCAAGGAATAAGTACTATCTAAAAATTAATTCAAATCATTTCTTTCACCTGTAATATCGCATAAAATAACGTTCAGGCATTAAGAACGGATTTGAAATATCCCGTAATTGTCTTCTCATTATTCTTTGCTGATGAAATACGAATCTATCAATTAAATATTGTGCCTCTTCTATTATATTATTTACAAAGTCATCACCCTCCATTGCAAGAGACTTTTATAATAACTTCTTTTTAAACAACTAAATTATATACTTTATACCCTATTATGCATATTAGAGAACTGCGTGAAGCTCGTTAATTCATAGCCGTACAGCATATATATATTTTTTATATGAATCGTATACACATACACGATAAAGTGTAACACAAACAAATACATATATTTTTTATATGAATGGTATATACATACACGATAAAGTGTAACACAAACAAAATTAAGAATGTGATAAGTATAAGACGATAAAAATATATATAGTGACATGACGGCGTTATAGTGAGCGCGCCAAAAGTTGTCATTTAGAGGAACTGTAGCAATTACGCCCGAAAAATATTGTTATAGCAAAGCATATCGTTGAAATGGATTTTACATTTCAGAGAAATTTCTTAGTTATACCTGATTTCACAATAATTGAAAGGGTTAGCGTCACGAGGTATATTTATAATAAGGATGCCTTCAATTACGGCAAAGTCGAATTAAGAAACACGTTTTTCAATAATTTATCAATTGAGATGAATAACTTACATTCCCCTGGAGGGATCAACATAACGGGTTTGTATATTACGCTAGTTATTCCTCTTATCTCGCTAATCCATTAAAATTGAATCACTTCATCGGAAAAAAATTCAGCAACATTTTATTTACTAAAAGATCGATCATTTTCTTTATTATATTCAAACACTTTTAGTGACAATTCAATCGATTTTAATTTAAAATTTAGTATTTATAATTGAAATTATACAGTCATATGTTATTGAAAGAAGATTCAACGTATTTCGAGCAAAATTATTTATTGTTCAAATGCTTGTTCATGTTACAGCCGACACTGTACGAGCGAGATGGCAGCAACTTCGTAAGAAGTTTGCAAGAATACATTTGATGTTTATTAATGACGGCATTGACTCATTAAATAATGATCAACGTAAGGTCTTTGATGCATTAATGTTTCTTGGACCACACTGCGAGCACAGCCAGCCGCCGTTACCACGGCCGTTAGAAGATGATGATGAAGACGAAAATGATGAACGATTTGCCGCTGCAGCCGAAGAAATTGCAAATATTATTCGAGATCTGCAATAGTATAATGTACCCGTATAAATAAACAGTTAACTTTCTCGTACCACGTTATTCAATGTTTATATCAATATAATTATTATTCACTTAAAGCCTATTAAAGTTTAATATATTTTGTAAAGCTTTGGCGTATAAATATTAGTTTCAGTACCTTCATTAATTATTTATGAAAAATATATACTTGTCGACTCTTCTTTTTATTATAACTCAGTTTCTTTATTAAACTCGCGATTCGATTTCCATATATTGTTACTAAATAATAATAATGTAAGAATATAATACACGCAAATTTAACATTAATTAAATTATCCTGCAAGCATTATACTTTACCGTCACAGACATGGCGCGTTTTTAAAACGTTCAAATTTTTTTTCCGCTGGGTGTACTATCTATTACTGCGGGCGTATATATACAGTATATATCCGATATTTCTATACACCAAAAGTGTATCGTACGTTCGTTTACTTACATGGAACTCAGCTCTTAGTTAATTCATCAGTTCAAATCATCATGCCTCCAAAAGGCAATGCAGAATTCGGTAAAGACAGGTAATAATATAAATATTAATTATCGACGATTTAAAAAACGTTCAAAAACGTTACGCCTAATACTGCGTACATATACAATTCTGTTTTGATTAACATAACCTTTAATAATTGTGTATGTATACTACACTTACAATCTTCCAGACAAACAATTGGAGCAGAGCAAAAAACATATTTAATAACCTACATGCAAACGCACTCATTTTTTGCAAGGAGGCAAATCACAAAACTAGCTCCAAAAGGACATCAAAAATTCAAAAGTATGTGGAAGAAACTTACATTAAAATTAAATGAAATTGGACCTGCTATCAAAGATGAAGCACAAATGAAGCACAATGGATGAAAGTATATAAGAAATTAATTGATGTGCATATGGATCTGCAAACTTATCTATTTATAACATTTTTTTAAATATGATTTTTCTAGAAATGGACTACACTCAGACTTGAAGCCAAAGGTAAAGTCAATCTTTTTTTTTAAAAGCTACAATAAAACAGGAAATAAAAAACCACAACAAGAAGTGCCTGAACAAGATTTGCAAATTACTAACATATTTGGTAAATATGGAACTGGTATGGCAGTCACCAAAGAGCTAGGGTTCATGCACGTACAAACGAAAAGTAATTTTTATTTTATTTATAAATAAAAACATTAATAAAAAGTAATTTTTCCATACATTTACATGCAATCATATTTTTAGAATCCAAGACTGCTGAGGATATTTCAATTAAATTAGCTGGATTCAACAATCATTCTGACCTGTAAGTAACAAAAAGATTTTCCATTAATCGAAATAAGGAAAGAATTCAATATTGTGTATCTCTGTTATGTTCTGATGTTCAGCATTTGAACGCTCCCATTGGAGGTTATGTTACGAAGCCGACAGATGGCACGGCTCTCGCCTTACGAGGGTACTGCGTTTTGTGATTGCTTTGACTCCGCGTCCGCGGTCTCGTTCTTTACTCCGTCGTCATTATTTTGGTCTCTCGTGTCTCGTGCGTCTTCTTCTCTCTTCCGTCTTTTCTCAGAATTCCCCTACATTTGTGTCACAAGCGCTCATCGTTGGATTGTGAAAGCCGTTTTTTTTTGCAAAAACCTTCTTTGCAAAGTTTGATGTTGTTCAGTGAATCTATATGTTATACTAATCATGAATTTCATCAGTAAGAAGTTAGTAGAAAATGGACAGTGTCAAATAATATATAATTGCTTTTTTAAATTAATATCTTATTTTAAGGTTTTTAGTAGTTGTTAGATTCTATGACAATAAAATAACATATATTGGGCATACAAATTGAAAATTACAAGATATCCTAATTTGTCTGTGCACTTATTAAGAAATTGATTTTTGTTACAGAAAAACTAATATTAGACCGACTAAACTTCGGTTAAGTTTTCTGGTACATAAAATGTCAGAATATTATTCTTTGAACACATTCAAGTTCATGTCATATATAGATTATATAAAAACTATTGTTCCACAATTAAATGGGAAAGGAAAGACTAAGGATGAGATATCGTGGGTAGCAGTAAGTATTTATTAATTTCATATCAATTATATTTCATGACAAAACAATATCAATTATATTTCATGATAAAAATTACCGCAATTACAGACATATCAACATTTAATTGGAAATGCCAAAAAGAATACTGAACTTGATGTGGAAAGATATAATAATTTACAGGATTATCAAAAAGATGCTGTCCAATTATATATTGAGTACAAAGACATAATAACGCCTAATAATAAATAAAATAATACAAATGCCATGAACTTATCAACTACAACACATGATCGTAAGTTTTATTATGATTATCCGTTTTATACTTGAAGGCAAACTAATATAAAAATATTTTGTCACAGGAACGACTGGACCTTTTTCTTCAGTGGCAACAAAGTACAAACCAACATCAACGCTAAATAATTTTAATAATGTTGCAGCAACCATTACAGCACCTGCTTTTGTAGAAACCAAAGTTGATCGTAAGTTACTTTATTATATTCATCATTTATATACTGCAGGACAAATTAATGTAAAAATATTTTTTCACAGCAACATCTAACAAGCAGCCTACCACATCAAATGACAAATCACCTTCAAAGCACGCTAATAATAATAATGTTGCAGCATCCATTACCTCACCGGTTTTTGCAGAAACCAAAGTTAATTGTAAGTTATATTATTTTTTATTATTCCTAACATAAATTTTGTACAGGGGTTTTTAATAACATAACTAAGCTGTTTGTTTATATTAAAATTTTATAGATTACCTGTCACTGTTATAATGTTTACCTGAACACCCACACGCTAAATCATAATAAGCCTATGATTCTATATAATGAATAATAAAGTCAATCTCTTAGCCGCAGAGACAAGTATTTTTAGTTATTACTCATTTTTTCTGAATAGAAATACAAAAAAATTTACGTATTACTCAGTATATGAAGAATAAAACTCAATTTTACACTTAAAAAGATCAGTGCTAATTCATATACAAAGTTATTATATGTTTCTAGTCAGAAAAAATTAGTAAAAACTAAAAATACTTGTCTCTGCGGCTAAGAGATTGACTTTATTATTCATTATATAGAATCATAGGCTTATTATGATTTAGCGTGTGGGTGTTCAGGTAAACATTATAACAGTGACAGGTAATCTATAAAATTTTAATATAAACAAACAGCTTAGTTATGTTATTAAAAACCCCTGTACAAAATTTTTTATTCCTAATATAAATTTATGTAAATAAGCATAAACTATTGTTTTTACAGAAACAAGAAATCCTACTGTATCCATGTCTACTACTGTTTCATCTTGTTGTGAACAAAGTTCTAAGCAGCAGCCGTCCTACGCACAAAACAATTGCAATGAAATGATGAACCTGCAGGATGAAGAGGAATTCTTTCGAATAATGAATAATTTGTCCGAAGATGAAATATCTGAAGGAGAAATCACTAATGAGTTGAATGTGAATATTGATACATCAACGGATACACCTTCCTTCAAAAGGAAAAGAAGTAATATGATTTTGGAATATATGTAATCGTACTAAAACTTTCAATATTTCATTAAGTTTCTAAAATTAATTTTTTTCTTTTATTCGCAGTGAGTGTTAGTGATGCACAAAAGGAAAGTCTGGTCGATAATTGTGAGTACAACAGCAAATAAAAGATATTTCTAAATGAAATTAGGTTTTATTAGTCATTATTTTTTATTTCTGTTACAGCTAAGATTCAAACAAATTTTCTGTATGACATCA
>UCQR01125598.1:0-11132 GCA_900474235.1 Cecidostiba semifascia | reverse complement strand
ATCCGCGCCTGCCGATCGCCTGCGTATGAGTCGCGCGTGGCTCATTGATGATTCCTGTGGGAAGCTTCCCGGGTGTTTTCGAATTTTAGTCGTGAGTGGGTGACTCATCCTGTGCTCCTCAGTTTACTATCGATTTTTGCTCGCATATTTGAGTCGCGTACGCGTATTGATTTTTCCCGTTGCATGAGAAATGAATCCGCTAATCCTCTTGTTTTGCTTCGAATATTTCATTTCGCTGAAGTGTTTCTTGTCCGCTTTTTTTTCGCTTGAGCAAGATTGTCGATTATTGCGCCATATTGGCAATTAAGCCGTTATAATCGTCCGATCGCGATTTCGTTTCGACTGCTTGAATTGCCCGCGTTACCGTTCCGCATTCCGAACCGCAAGAATCGTGGAAATTAAGGAATCGAGGTCAGTTCATGACAGATCCGAGCTCGCCAGCTCGCGGCCGACGCAGCCGTCGAGGCAACCGCTGGCAACCCTGTGTGATATCGCGTATTTTGACTATAGTGTGAAGTAATGACCAAGTCGTTTCACGAGTCAAAGTATAGAATACATGGCGCGAGATTTAAACATAAGAAATTCTCAAAATAAGTACGAAACGTGCACTCCGTATACCTGTTGTCACTCGAAATAACAATTCTGCGCTAGAATTAAAATACAGAAATAAACTGCTTGTTCGTATCTGGAAAGAAGGAAGATCATAAAAGGCCATAAAGGTACGGAAGAGAAAGTAGCCCCTAAAGATTCAGGATCAAGGGCCGGGGAAATTCCAGGAGCAGCCGACCAGCTCTATCTATGAACGAGCGGGCCCAACAGCTGATGCTACTTCAAAGTCGGGGCGGCAGCGCCGACGATTCTGTCACTTAGACGCAGCCGATGGTCGCCAGTCTGCAACGAGAGTCCGAGTCCGGCAGTCGCACAGTCGAATCGGATTTAAGCTTAGAGTTTTTCTAGTCAAAGTGTACTTTTGAGCACAATATATATAAGAGTCAGGAGGTTATTCGAAGCTCTTCTTTAACCTAAAATTCCTGTGTATTTTCATTTACGTTTAATAAGCTATTTCGCGAATGAGAGAGCATATCTATGCTCGTTCAATGATTCAAAAATCCCGCTCCGTGTCGTCATACTCGCGTTCTTAAAGTCGCTAACCTAGTCAAAATACGCGATATCACATCATAATTCATATACATTGTGAAGTAAGGCGCAAGCCCTGCTCGCTATCTCAAGCATAAATACTAGGCGCGATATTCAAAATAGTAGAAGCATGCACGCACATCGTGCTATATCATTTGTCACTCGAAAATAGTTGTATAGCGTACGGCAGAGCAATCAATGTAATAAAATACAGGCTTAAGCCGAGACATAATGAGTAAGTTCCCCGACGGAACTATGCCCCTGCTCGCCTGGTAGTTTGAACACCATATAATGTTGTAATCTATAGGGACTAGACGAGACCAAATGGTTCTCATCTAATGACGGGAAAAACCCTAGGGACGCGCAGGTCATTAAGAGCTAAAGTGTAGTACGACGCAACACCGAGACACAGGTCAAGTACTCTCGAAGGACGCACTGACGATCCCTGATTGGCCAGGACGACTAGGATCTCCCCTTCTCTTCTCATCGAGACTCAGCTGACCAGGATGAGGCCCTGCACCAGGATCGACGGGGAGATCACTCTTAGCCTGACAGTCGCGCGCTCAAGTCTTCTAAGCGATACTTTGAAATCTGTACATTTCCTTGAATATACCTAAGAGTCAGGCGGATATCCGAAGCTCTTGTTAAATCTATCAAATTCAAATACATTATTTAACTTCCTTTCACTCTGGTTCGCGAACGAGAGAACATTTCAATGCTCGTTCGATAAATCAAAGTTCCCGCTTCCAGTCGCCGTGCTCGTGTTCCTAAAGACTTCGACAAAGACATTTCCGCGACATCACAATATATAGTGTGATGGACTGGCACCTAATAAGGTGTGTTCGCGTAGTAAATATATTAATGAAGCGCGTCATTTAAATGAAATTAAAATAAAATCGATGTATGCATGTCGCTACGTGTTATTTTTTTTAAAAAGAGAAAGTAAAAGTATTTCTGCTCGGTCACTCAAAGCGTTAGTAAATAAGACTATAAATTTTAGAATAGGAAACCTCTTGAGTTTTCGGAATTCTCAAGAGGGTTTGGCAGTACGTGTCCGGAAAGCGTACGTAGGGATTAGTATAAAAAGTGGTGCCATTGTGCGAGTCTCGGCACTCAGTTTTTATGTGTCATAAAAACTGAGGACCGAGACGACTGAGAGTTCGGGTGGCCAACACGTGTGCGCTAACTGCGTCACATAGCCTAACGGATTTTCCACCACTACGTAGGGTAGGCCCAGCTAATCAACGCTGATTCGTAGTTCGTAGTTTGTAAGTCCGCGCGGAGTCGCTCCAATAGGTTCAGACCAGGCGTAGGTGGAGGGAACTTCATTTCACTACTCAAGGTCACGCCCTCAACGACAGCAGAAGAGGCCCAGCAGCATTATCGCCGCTCCGGAGAGAGTGAATCAGAGTCGCGAGTCCGTAGTGTTCATATCAGCATATTAGCTTTAGAGTTATTTTATTAGTTTTGTAGTTAGGATTTTTGCTACAATATATATAAGAATTTTAGGAGATTATCCTAGAATCTTTTAAACTTAACTAAATTGTGTTTTCCTTTCATTCATCACTTCATTTATTAAATATATTGAGAGAGCATTTCAATGCTCGTTTGAATTACCCACGTAAATAAATAATTGTGTTCACAAAGACATCGCCTAGGGTTTTGCGCGACGTCACAATAGATAAGTATACAGTGGGCAGTGGGTATGCGCAATTATATAGGTACATTGTAAGTATCTCTTATTGCAGGCAACTTATTTGATATAGAAATGTACGGTACTTATTTGTGTGTGTAAAGCATAAAAGTACAAATTCCAGATACTATGTATACTTTCTGCATGTGCGATTAACATAATTTTTCAATGATGTCCGTAAATTTAAACATCGTGTTGCACAATAATTATTTAATTGTTTCAAGTGTCTTTAATAATAATATTACGTTTATTTCTAACTACAAGTATTAGCTACAAATTACAAGTTTCATTATGTTTTATAATATAAAATATACTGATTAACAACAATATAATTTGTTTAGAAGAACGTTTTTTAAAACTTTGCTTTTATTTACAGTTTATAAAGTTTATATGAGAAACTAAAGCAATAACAATATTTACAAAATGTTTGTGCTATAAATTTAAATAAAGATATAAAGTATTGGTGCATATATAAAATTAAAAAATAATATAATCCAGTTTGTAATATACAATAAAACTTACTCGCATATAACATTTTTTATAATTTCTCGCACATAATATTTTTTACATTGTATTGCCGATGAATTTTATAACAGCTGAATCACAATAATTTTTAAATAAGATGAAAGATAATGAGTCCTTGTACAGTGATTTCTTGTATGCCTATAACATTTGACCATAATACCTAAATTTTTCGAAAAATATTTTCTCGTGAAAAAATAAACTTTATAAACAAATGTTTCAAATTTTTATAAAAAGAATACAGGGATAGGCTATAATATTTGAAATTGGTGCCGTTATGCACACTCATGTGCACTGTAAAAAATGTTTTTGTAAAATTACTACTTTGAAAGTAGGAAACCAATCCGACCTACTTTTAAAGCAGTAAATTTACGACGTTATAGTAATTTTACTACTCCAGTTGTAATTTTACACGATCAAAAGTTTCAAGTTTTAGAGGTTATGCTTTTTTACTACCGCGGTGGTAAAATCACTAGCATCAAGGCGAAATCGCAATTTTTGTAAAAATAAAATATTAATTTCATAAATAGAGGATTGAATAAAAAATAAAAATTCTAAAACAACGTATGAAATATAAAACGTTCCAATCATGTGATGCAATTTTACAACGGCGGTAGTATTTTCACACTCAATGCAAAAGTCTGGATCTGTGTAAAATTACAACTTTAAAAGATGAAAACTAATCCGACCAACTTTGAAAGCAGTAATTTTACTACTGAAATTGTAAAGTTGCTAGGGAAATTTAGTGATTTCACTAGAATTTGTATTTTTACATATCTGAGAGTAGTAAAATGGTTACCGCGAGGTTGAAAACTTGATGTAATTTTACTACCTCGTAGTGTTTTTACAAAAACATTTTTTACAGTGTGGTTGACGCATGCGTACCGCATACCGCACCGCGCTGGGGCGCATCTTACCGCTATCGACCGTTAGGTGGCTGCCAAAACCCCAAAGTGAAATAGCGTTCTAAAAGTGTTATAAGCGAACGAATACGACGAATTGGTATCGCTTCTCGGCCTATTGTAAGCGGGTCTATATGCCAATAAAATTAGCCTACTACTTATATGGCCATGCTCTGTTAAACTTCCTTATAGAAGCCTCAAATTGTTGCAATTCTTTTATTGCTTTTCTTAGAGACTCAGCTTTATTTTTATACTTTCCCGTCTCTATGATCGCATTCGCTTTCTCTTCAGAAAATGGCTCAAAGGCATCGCGCGCTACCTGGTCTTCTACAACCAGTGTTTTGAACTGTAGCAGCAAGCCACAGGTATCAGGAAAAACGTGGATTGTATGACGGGGTGCTCGTTTGCCCTGTTTCTTCATGCCCCCGTGGATTGCGGGCCATGGAGGCCACTTGGAATACGCCTTCGCCAGGTCAAAGGACCCCAATTCGAGGATATGTTCCTGCGGTAAAGGTACGGCTTATTTATTCGTGTGCACGTCTCTATATGTATGTATTAATTAATTAATTAATTAATTTATTTCTGCTCACCTACCAGAGGTCGACAAACTGAAAATAAGCATGATCCTAGCAGGCCAAGCGCCACGTTAATGACCCCGTTTTAGGGGTACTTACTAATTCAAATGCCTAAATTTCTCTGTTCTTATCAGCTTGATAGGGGAAAAGAACACTTGATCGTCTATATCAGAGACCCCCCTGTTGCGCAGTTCATCCAAAGTTCCAGATGGAATAAACCACGTGCGATCACTCGCTGTTGCACATGCCACAGTGCCTCGTGGGGTTATTGGAGGTGTTGGAATGACCCACTTAAAGGCTTTCTCATACGTGGCAAAGAATGTGTTTACAGCGCGGATGTCAGCTCGCAGTCCTCCGATGTTGTATCTATCAGGTATGATGTCTTCGGGGTTTAACAACATATTATCATGGAACTTTGCGCCTGGAGTCGCATTCGAGGCGATGAAGCGCACTCGTGACTGGCGTGGAACATCTTCATTCGCCATTGCAAGAACGGTCTCTCGTAAGTTCGAGAGGATGATGTTACCCGGCTCAGGCACTAATAATCGGTGAGAATACCTGTCTGATTCGAATACCGGGACGAAATTCTCATCTTGGTATGAAAAGATACCAAAATTTTCGATTATATTCGCCATCGATCGTGGTACTCGCAATACTGTTGAAATTGCAGACTGGTAAGATGGTTCGACAAAGAAAGTTCGAATCTCATCCGATAAATGTAGACCTGAAACACCATCTTGGTAGGATAAGGCAAGTTTTAATTCTGCCATAGCGAGAAAGACTCTGTACATAGCATGTCCAGGGACGGCGGCAATATGGATAGCTGTCTTGTTCCTCGTTGTTGAAATAATTGTTGATGCGACCACTAATCGTATTCCTCTTCTTGATGTTTGCAACCTCTTCTTGTAATACTGTTCGCGTTGCGCTAACGCTGAAATTTTATCCTTATCAGATATGAGGTACATGTCGTCCAGACGCTTATGCATTGCTGCTTGAAACTTCAAGCCTTCTGTTTCTCGCTTTCCTTCCATTCTTGTCGTGTCACGGCTTCGTTTCGAACGGCCTCCCCCTCGGCCTCTGCCACCACCTCTCTGCTGGGTTGCAGCGGTGGCTGCTGTGGGAGTTGGAGCGGTCAACGAATCGATTGCGGCTGTAGATACACTCATATTGAAAGAGTGTCTTCTCGGATATCCAGAGAAAATCTCTGGATATCCGAGTGGAGGTCCAGTGGAGGTGCCTTGGTATCCTATCCCTTAATGGAGCTAGGCGGTGGGATCGCCAGGCGGATAAGCGCTGCAGACGGTGTGGAGCGAACCTCGAAACTTTACCACATGTACTCAATCACTGTGGTTTACACCCCGCAGCTCGTCAGGGGCGTCACAATGAGATCCAGAACAGGCTTGTCAGAGCGGCTAGAGTGGCAGGGCAAATCACCGTCAACAACACTATCCGGGGTACCAGAGGCGGTGCGGCAGCTTTAAGACCGGATATCGTCGTGCGCGACGAGCCCAACCGCCGCATCCTCGTGATTGACGTCTGTGTTCCATTTGAGAACAGGCTCGTAGCATTTGATGAAGCCCGCAACCAAAAACTGGCAAAATATCGCCCAATAGCGGAGCAGCTCACGAGCCAGGGATACGACGTCGTCACTGAGGCCTTCGTCATCGGGGCCCTGGGCACTTGGGATGCCAACAACGAGAGGGTCGTGCGACACCTGGGCATAAACCCACGATATGCAGGACTTATGAGAAAACTCATGATAAGTCGTATCATCGGGTGGAGTCGCGACATCTACGTTGAGCATATTAGCGGAGTCCGGCAGCGCCAGTTGGCGTCGCCGTAACTCATCTCTGTCTTGTCCCTTGTCCCTTGTCCCGTCCGATATTTTTACACGTTCCTTATTTATTTGATCCTATCTATTTTTAGCGAATATGACCGGAATTTTTCCCTGTTTTTATTCATTGATTTTATCTCCCAGCAAGCCACAGGCATGAGGGGCCTTTCCCGTTTTAGGGAGGGACCCTTCATATCTGTCTCTCTGCTTTTATTTTCTATAAACCAGAGGTCGACAGATCCAAATATGCATGGTCACCAGCAGGCCAAGCGCCGCGTTAATCACCCCGTTGTAGGGGTAGTATTCTTCAAATTATACGAATTCCTCTGTTCTTATCAGCTTGACAGTATTAATGTATTTACATGTGCATTTTGCGTTAGGTAGCGTTTTTTCGTATAATCCGCATTGGTGTCACGTTTGAAAATGGATGTTAACTCCTCTCTGATCTTTTCAAAAGCAGTTTGCATTCTTTGGGTTGAAGGCTCTAATATTAACTTTTGTACTGTCTCATGGGCAGCCACAATTAATTCGCTACCCCCTATTGTATGTTTTTGGACTAACATCATGCAACTCATTGGTATTCGTAGAAAATATGGTGTTCCCATACTCTTCTCATACCGTGGAAATGCAATCTGATTATATCTCGATGCACGAGTTTCGGCATCTGAAAGAACAACACGATCAGCAGTTAAGGATCGTTGAAATACACCTTTCAATCTTTTGATCCGAGGTTGTTCATCGGACGTATTTCCTAATCGACGTCGATTGGTTTTTAGAGCATGCTCTACTGTCTCAGCCAAGTTATTCTGTTTGTACGCCATTGCTGCTTCCAATCATGCGAGAATGTAAAGCCCAATTTTGTCATTCTTTTAAAACTCGGTAGCCAATAGGCCGATCGCTTTTCGGCCTATTGGCTAAGATCAAAGTGTAGTCTCTCGGTCACGCCGGCGGGTCTACTCTGGTCGAAAGTTGAAGGCATCTCGCCACCACCCGATATAGCAACCCGGTGGGGGGCGCTGGAGACCTAGACTGGGGGAAAACCTCGTCATGGGCCGGAGACAAGCAGAGATCGCGGCTCCCTCGGGCAGAAGCTAACACGGGCTGATTACCCTACAGTTGTGGGGCAGTACTCATAGCAACCAACCTATACGTCTCGCGCGGGTTTTCGTATCGGCATAGCCGGATGGGATTTCCGTGTGCTTAAATCTGGCCACTATTTAGACGGGCTTTGCCTGGATTCATTAATATAACTTTATTTTAACTATTTTTGCTGAGAGCGGTCAACCAACCTGGTGGGAGCTTTTTTATTCCACTAGGTATGTTAGTGATGTCCTGTATCCTGTCCTAATATATTTCCTTCTTTCCTTGCCACCGTTATGGAACCTCAAAATAAGATCACGAGAGAGGGCGATGCCATTATTATATGGCTACCCGTTCGTGACGATGACACATTAATATGCAGCTTGTGTGCTGGCGTTGGCCGCTACAGAGGTCAGCGAAAAATAGAAAATTATGTTAGACATGCAAAGGAACAGCACCCCACACTCGAAATAGTATATAAGTGCTGGGGTTGCGGATACGTTGCTCCTACCGAAAAACGCATTCCCCGCAAGGTTGTCACCCAACACTGCGGAGATTGCGTCCCTGAAGTGCGCCCAGCAAGATCGGGCACAATAGACACAGCACGTCGAGCGCGTGTCAGGACTGAATTGGCCTGCGTCCACCGCCATCCGCCGTACGGAGACCACAACAGTCACCCCAGCCGAATCCCCGGCAGCCTAGTCCACCCGCACCAGCAATGGTGCAGCCGGAGACACTAGCGTCGGATCCTGACTCCCCCATTGGTCCTAGGACCAGAGGAAGGAGACGGGGTTGGGCTTTAAGGTGGCTCATCACACATATATATGTCATACAGAACATAAAAATAAAATGCTCTTTTGTACGCTTTTTGTTAACTTTTATTAAGCAAAGCTGATTATATTTTAAGGGTGGATACTTTTCGGTGTAGAAAACATTTTTTTAATGAAGATTACAACACAAGATGCGCAGATATTGTTAATTGAAAAAGAAGGATGAAAAACGCTCTAAAAACACCGGAATCTTTTTTATTTTTCATCCGATTTCAACGAATCCAGGCTTATTTTGTTCTTTAGGAAATTCCAGGGGGGGTTACCGATAGAATCTGAGTGATAGCACTTATAGGTTAAGCGCAAATCACGATTGCTTAAAAATAATTTTTCAAGTTTTTTTAAACAATCGTGAATTGCGCTTAACCTATAGGTGGCTCACCTTCTAGCAACGAACAGAGTCCACTACCCAACCGGACTCCCCGCAGCCCAACTACACCTGCGGCTGCATCCGACGCTGGCTCAAACGACGTGTTTTTGTCCCCGACGGCCCCGCCGGAGGAGACACACGCCGTACGGATTCGACATGGATACGGCGACAACTCGCAGCCTCCAGTACACGCGCACATAGACGCCAGTACATCAGCAGGCTTGACTGAACGTCTGGGGCCCGCCCGACCAAACGTCGCCCAAATTCTCCCCGAGGCTGTTATCCGCCTTGAGCGAGTCAACATAGAGCCCAGACAACCAGCAGTACCCATCGATCAGCCACCTGCAGTCCACAGAGCCCCCGCCACGACAAACCCACCAGCCAATGCTCCCCCGGCCCGAAATCATAGGGATAACCCAGGGATCCCTCCCAGGATTAACAGACCGACGCAGGCACAATCGCATACTTTCCTGCATCGACTGGCTCCCGAAGACCGCGGGTCGAGCGGCCGGCCAACAGGCCAAGAAGACTTGGCCAGCGCGAGAATCCCCCACAGGCGGCGAGGCTTGATCGAGTGGCAGAGGCCACCCGAATCCAACGTCTCTACCGGTCCAACCGGAAACGGGCGGTCCAAGAAATTCTGACCAGACCAAATAGGTTCTGCTAGATAGACAATAACATCGTCCACCGGTATTTTACCGATATGGCCGCCCCGAGAGATGGGGAAAGGGTTTGGCCTGACGTCTTCGGTCAGCCTGAACCAACAGCCGCGAACATAGAGCGAATTGTGAGCACTTTCTCTCCGGAAGATGTCTCGCGGAGGCTCAAAGGGCGCAGCGACACAGCGTCCGGTCCCGATGGCCTGAAATATAGCCATTTAAAAAAGGCCGATCTCGGGGCTTATGTGCTCGCGACTTATTTTGACACCGTTCTTCGCCTGCAAATGGTCCCTTCTTCCTGAGGTAAATCCAACACCACTCTGCTGTACAAGAAGGGGACTCGATTATTTAAACAATTTAAGTTACATATAAAAATAAAATCCGATTTCTCAATTTTTTAACATTTAAGGTGGTGGGGTTCCCTTAAGCTCGTAGCTAAGTCATCATGAGAAGTATAAAGTTTTCTATACAAAGGTTTTGAAGTAGTACCATCACTTTTTAAAACATCATAATATGATTTTGACACTTGTAAGGACGTGGAAGATGATTCCAACGATGACATGTGCAATGTCTTGGAGTGTATTCGTGAAGATGAAAACATTGGCATATTAGGCACAATTGTTATCGGATGTATATTTGTTATTTTTATTGGAATGTATACATCATCTCTGAAATGTGTGACGATTTTCTTCCAATGGTAATTGAACATCGTTTCTCGGCATATTGGCTAAGATCAAAGTGTAGCTACCGGCAGCTTGTCCTGAGGGGGTGTAATTCTGCGCTTTTCTTAGCCGTGGCCGTGAATTAAACCGCAGTAATTCCCGAGGGATTGTCCTGAGGGAGTGCAATTCTGCGGTTATCCACGGACACTATATCAAACAGAATTATATGTCCGATGCACCTCAACATCATGCGGTCGCGGAAGGAGGAAACGTCATCATCCTCCTTCCACTCAACGACGAAGGTCCGCTCGTCTGCTCTCTGTGTACGAGTGGGCGGTACGATGGACGGACAAGGATGGAAAACCTCAATAGCCACCTAAATGAACATCATCTCGACACCGGAGTTACGTACCGGCGTTGGAGGTGTGGATTCACTGCCCCCAAGGGTAAGCGTTACCCGAGGAAGGTAGTGACGATGCACTGTGGCGATTGTGTCAGGCGATTTCGCAGGACCCAACAGGTCCTGCGAAATCAATTGAGCAACTATTGAGGACCATTACCAACAGATGGCTGCCCATAGATTCGGACAGGCGGAATGGCCAAATGTATTCGACCGGAGCGACTCGACACCAGCAAGTACTGAGGACCTGTGCCGCCCGTTTACGGATGCAGAGGTCCTCAAGGCCCTGGCCAGAAGAGCAAACACATCGCCAGGGTCAGACGGTATTACGTACCAAGATCTTAGGAAAGCCGATGCTGGTGCCCGGGTCCTCACCGCACTTTACAACGCGGTGTGGCGTACAGAGGCGATCCCCCCGTGTTGGAACAATTCAAACACGATCTTGTTATTCAAGAAAGGGGATCCCTCTGC
>UCQR01125573.1:11674-23515 GCA_900474235.1 Cecidostiba semifascia | reverse complement strand
ATATAGTACCGCGAAATAAACGATTTACATGGTATAATACTGCACAGAGGATTATAACATTAAGGACAATTAATAACATTGTATACGTTCAAGGAAAATTCGACACCAAGTTATCAAGTTTTGTTGAAATAATAGAATTCTCATCAATATATTATGAATAATATACGTATAGTAAAAATACGTATTAAAATCGTTTGACAGACAACCAAAGATAAAAATGAAAATACGCGGGTACTGTCGTTTTAGTAATATAGCTTTTTCTCAATGAAACGCATCAACGTTTGTACTACATCGTATACGCAAAACAGTAACAATAAAAAATGATGTTATATATACATTATACCTTTCGATGAACTGCGGCAATAAATAGTAGCTATGTATAATAAAACGATCGTTATCATCTCTCAATTTACGAAAAACCTGTCAACGTATACATTTGAAGTAAACGGTGTATAACGCATTACTCTGATTCTAATGCCACTGCTTTTTATTATATTTCGTTTCGGACCTATTTCTATAATTGTGATTACTAATACTAATATCAAAAGCCTCTCTGCAACTCGTTTATCTGAAATGTCAATCATGTTAGAATAACGGTGAAAAATCAATTATATTCCATGACTATAATATTATCACCGAGTACATTTCAAAATACTCTCTCGATACACCGAAATTTTCCATCGACGAAACTTTATTATTTTTCATTGAAAAGAAAATAGAACATAGGGCGCGCGAAAACAAAGTCGTCGCTTTATTTCTCTATTTCTGCGAGCATATAATACAGGTTTTATCGTCTAAAAATACAAATGTGCCTTCGTCAGATCTCCCCATCAGAGTGATCCAAAAAGAAAAAAAAATCTACCGAATTAGGAGTTAACGTATACGCACGCACGCGCGTATCCCGTTGAAAGTTTATAAGCCAAAGCCAAATAACTCAGGGAGAGAGAGAAAAGGAGAGAACAAAACGATGCAAACGAATATATTGGATGCTTCTTTGTCAAGGACTCGACGACACGACGACTTTCGATATGGTTTTGCCTGAAAGAGAGTTTTAGTGTGGCGCCCGTGTATGTTTTACGGTTTGTGTTGGAAGACTCATCGTTTAATGATTTCCTTTGTATAGGTTTATATATGCAACATGTTATCGACTTTTCGAAGTCGAAATCCTTATGAAGCGCGATAAAAACATTGCAGATCACCGCGCGCGAAGAACATTTCGGATAAGAAGATCGTTGAGACCGGCCGTTTGAAATTCTTCAAAGTTGTTATATTCATAAAAGAAATTTAAAATTCTAAATTTTCGCGTTCGATCATCCCGTTGAGTTCAACGACTCTCGTGACTGCCCAAAGTGAGAACCGGTGTGTCTTTTTCTCTTCTGTATATAATACATATTTCACAAGGCGTTAGAGTCGCGTAAATTGAAGGAAACAAAAATCGAGTTCAGCGGTTGGCGTCGATGTCCAATAGAACGCGCATCATGACACATACACACAAATGTGGTACCGTAAATGCGTTTGCGGTAGACTCGCTTTATAAGCTGGATATACGTGAGGGGACTGCGAATCGACACACGAAAACTATACGAAAAGAAAACGCGCTCTAAATTATTGACCAAGTATTCATAACTCGTGTGGCGATGTATATTCTCGATAACGCGCTGGTATATAATATATAAGTGACAGGGAAGAATTTTTTTGTAGGTGGCTCGCGTTTGGGAACCGATTCAAAAAGGTCGTATAGCTTTGACAAGCCTGGTTGGTTTCTTTTTTAAATTTGCTTCTCGGTTGAGCCAGGCATAAATTAGATTGGTTAAAAATATGCCGGTTCCTAAAATTTTGTTTTTTATGGTTGAAAAAAATATTTTCGAGGATTTTGGTATTCTTATAAATAGAATTTACAGTTGATCGACTAATTCAATATGAAATTCCTTGTCATAAATTCATAAACTTATCTTATTATATACCCATAACAGTCAATCTTTATACGATTCACATTATGCCTCTTTATGTACAATTAAGGAATTTCAATGTATTTATACAATCCGTATCAATAAATTAAAAAACTATAAAAGAAAACGATTACTTCAGTCCACGTCAATGCAATATGGCAATAATATTCAGTACTCAAGTGGACTTATTATCTTTCTTGTCGTTCAATTAAATTTACAGTCGAATAATTCCGCGGAACAACAACGGTGCATCAGTTCTCTCATGTATTCCGGATTGATAAAAGGCAATTAAATTAAAATCTTGACAATCGAATATGGACATTCATAACCGGGTCCAATTCGGTAAACATTGTAGTCATCATGCAGACAAATTAAATCGTAAAGTTAAAAATTAACAGGTTTATTGAAGCGTTGGCTCGCGACTGCAATAATACATGTCCGTTTGTTTATGACTTTCTTTTCAAACCGATAGTTGTCGAGAAAAGCACAAAGCGCCTTTGTACACTTTTAAACATAAAATCGATAGTACTCAATGTTTCCACCATATCGCTGACCTATTTTTTTAAAAAGAGTAAACACTTCAAATCTTCGTGCTTCTCTTTCAAAATCCAACTCAACAATCTTTTAAAAAATAAATCGGTATATAATACATAAGACAGTAAACAAGACTCACCAGAAAATCACAGACTTATAATATGTAGAATAAGAGTCGCAAGTAGCCAATGAGTGCGACGGCAGGCCGGGGGCTCGATCGCAATTCCAGGATTCTCGCGATCGGCAATCGATCGTTAAAAATCGATCGAGAAATACGAGTTTGCCGTGTGCTCACGCGTGCTACTCCCTATATACTTTACGAAAGTAACGAAAGAGGTTGATGATAGGACTCGGCCCTGGCAAGCGCTCGCCGGCTCGTGCAGAACTGACAGAAGTTGGCTGTGTCGTCGCGACCAGTATTATAGAGGTGGGACAGCACCGGGCGGAGACGAGCAGCGCACACCGGTAGTCTCAAAAAGCGCGGGAGGGAGGAAGGTCGCGACCGTCACAGAGAGAAAAAGAGAAAGAGAGAGAGAGATAAACGATAAAGACACCTACTATACTGCTGAAAAAATCGGAAGGACCGATAGCGGTTTTTTCCGACTCTAGGAGGAGATCGGTAAGGATGTGTGATTGTTGACGAGATAATGTGACGTTTCGGTTGGTCCTTTCGTGACGTGTGAAAACTGCCCTTGGTGTGCTTGTGATTGCATTATACTGATGGTATAATTATTATGGGCGAGTTGTTGTATACATGCACTTTTTGACCAGGAATACTTAACGCATTTTCCTTGTATGCTTGTGAAGATTTTTGGTACCGATTTTTAAGTAACGAGATGAATGGTTGTCTTATTTTTTTATAATTTAGGTTCCCATGGAAAACGACCGGCTTAATTAAAAAAAGTCTATTCTTGAGCTATCTGCTATCGTATAATATCAATTGACGTATGTATATAATAACGGAGACATCGTGTTCAAAATATAAGAGGTACGAAGTAGAAAGATTTGGACGATGGAAAGTTATTTTGTATTTATGGCCTTTTTCAGTGGAATAGTTTGAGGTGCATTTTGGTGAAATTTCAAACGTTTTTATAAAGATGAAAAGGTTGCGCAATACAATGCAATCAAACAAAAACTTGCCAATAAGTATATCTATCGTTTATCTATGACTAATAGTGCATTTTGTGAACTAATAAAAAGTTCCTTGTAACACTCCTGGCATACTTAAATGACATTAAAACATATGAGAGCAACAAGGTTTCCCGGATATCGGATTTTCAAATTCTAGGAAAAACACACACGCAAAGGTTTCGTTTGCCCGCATGTTTACTGCGCTATAGACCATACCCTTGTAGTATATATTGGCATAATATATGTCTAGTTTTATCTGACACTTGACATCATGCAGTGCTTCCCCAAGACTATTTCGCATTAGGATTATACGATTTAAAACGTCTCTTTGGAAAAATAGGAAAACTCTATCATATGATTTACGTGGTAGAGCAAACGCATCTCCGTAGTTTACAATAATGCAGTGTGTATGTACATACGTAACGTTCCGCAAAGAATTTCATAAAGTTCTTTTGTGCAATACTATAGCAGATAACATATTTAACATAAAAACTACGTACGTTTCGAATACATCAGAGCAAGAGTATTTTACTTATATATTTTCTTTTATATTTCTACTTCGTTTGTAACGAAGACTAGCACAACTCAAAAAGGCCTATTTTGATCGTCCATTATTAAGGTACCAGAGTAAATAAATTCGTTTGGGGCCTGATAAACTTAAACAGTGCAGATTATACCTCAAGTTTACCAGGTCCTAGTCTACTTTATTTACTTTAATGTTCTAATAATGGCAAATGAAAATAGGCCTGTTTTGAGTTGTGCTAGTCTTCGTTACGAGCGACGGTATAGGCTTAAAGTGGATCTAAGATTTCTGATTCATAAATTTCTGTTTTCTTTCTTGTTTAGAGACTTAGTTGCTTTTGTTGTTGATTAGTAGACAAGAGTTTAGTTGGTTTAGTTCAGAAAGTTTTTTGATTAGCCAATTAATGAGATAGAAATTGTAAAGCCCAAATTTAGAACAAGAAGACAAATAATTAAAAATTTGTTTTGATTTTTCGGCAATCAGAGCCATAGAGGTATATGATCACAGCAAACCCTTCGAGTGGGGCGGTTTTTCCAGGAACAATGGATTTTGTGATGAATTTAATTTTATCTCACTTAAATTCTCCCCGAAAATTAAAAAAAATTTTAATTTATAATTTGAGTATCGATGAATACAGTCATTTTGAACCCTATATACTAGTTTGGACATAAAAATAATATAGCGAAATCCAAGAAAAAATCCACTTTCTCGGAGTCCCTCGAAATTTTGTATCTTTAGTTTTCGGCTTCCGAATCTTTTCTATCTTGTTTTATATGCTTAAAAATAAAGAAAATCGTTGATAAACAACGAAAATAGACCGTTACGCTATTTTTTATATTTTAAATATAAGTGGAGTTAGGCGGTTATGCGCATGGCTATTACGGGAGTATTATTGCCCCTTGTGGTATATGTCCCGACATTTTTATATTAAAATTACTTGTGTTAAGATATGAAAACCGGTTCCTAACTCAACTTTACCCAAAACTGGACTTAGGTGGTTCTTCCTGGTAGCCACAGAAACTAGCTGCGGGTGTCCTGCAGAGTTTGTACCGATCCTGTATATATATATATATATATGTATGTGTATTTATATATGCAAACAATCTCTCTACCATCTTTACAGCAGTGTATGACCGGTAGATATTTAGTGGGCGCGTATCGTATTATGATTTTTCTCGCTGATGATACATTTTGTGTAATTAATGAATTAATACTATTTAAAATATGCACGCTGGAACCTTATGATGATCAAACTTATTTGTTCTCTTTAAAATTTCGTGTCTTTAGAAATTATAAAAGTCTTTTTGAAGCAATCATTTTTTTGAATTTTATATCACCATTGAATGCTTTAATATAATGAAAAATTTAGTAGGTACCTATACGTAACGAATTTTCAAAGGCGCGTCTTGCTGTAGGAATATTTTATTGCCGGGGTCCAAGATGAAGGTGTAAATTTCGATCTACTAATTATTTTAAAAAAAGAACCTACACCACTTATGAAACTTTCTGAGACGTGATTTCGTATTATCTTTCAAACAAAAATTACACTACTAAAAAACTAGAAAATTATATAATATTTTTATTAAGACAATTGAATTTGCATTAATCAATCATGTGTACTGATGAGCAATATACTTTGAAGTGGTCTAACGTAGATGGATTCGGATGACGTATGTGCTTAGCGTGTACTACGTATTATTTTCAAGTTTTGCCTCTGTAAGTGATAAAATTGATGACCTAATGACCACATCGCTTCGTATCTTCATATATTTGTGTGGGTCCAAGCTTGTATAGAAAATGTATTCGGTTGAAATTCATTATTTCAAGAGTATCGATCAATGGAATCTACATGTATATAGCTGCAGTTACTTTGTACCTTTCTAGTTAAATAGAAATCTACTGCAAAATTATACGTTCCCCCACTTTTTGTAATCTGAAATAGCAAAAATGGAGATTAAAAGTAAATTTAGCCTGCCGAGACGTATCGCTTGTTGCTATACAGAGATGCGATACCTATATATATATATATATATACACTTGAGATTTAAAAAGAGTAAAAATATGTAAAAAAAACAACATATCTTTTATACGCTCTAGTGCTTAATAACAAATTCGATTAATACAATTTTGTAACTTACGATTTTTCATACACAAGCTTGTAATGAATTTTTTGGTAACTTTCCTTCTAAATTAAAGCTTTATCTTGATTCTTCAAAGTTTCCATTATTTATCTAGCAACATTTTCTTGATGTAGCAAGTATATCTAGTAGCTACTCGGATCTAGGCTTTGCTGCTTTGCATCATCCAAGTATTAATTATTTTTACATAAGAGATAGTACGTGGTATGCCTATATTATAAATAACAAAACTTTCATATGTAATATTATATATTTGTTCAATTAAAATCGAAACTAAAAATTAGATTCTTATAGAAAAATTTTGCATTTATTTGCAATGTTATAAAAATTTACGTGAAAAATTGCAGATGAAATCTTTTTAATCAATTCAAAGTTGTAAAAACTTTTATTGCGTGTATAACAACTTACAATAATGTTATTTACTATATTTTATTATTATATACTCTACTCTCTCGAACCCCTACAGTCTTAGTATAATATATATTCAATAATTAGACGAGTGCAAAGAATCAATACAAATTGGCCGATACATATGATTAATTACGAAACCGATAATAAACCCCCGCGAAGATTAACGCTCCTCTACACATAAAGATATCTCATCAGGGTCACGTGACATGTTTATTAAGAAACAGATAGATATATAATCTTCCCACTCTCAATAAGCGCGACATTTAAACGCGTTTCTCCCACTTCTGTTTATCTCGCGCCGGTCGAAATCCGGCAACGCCGCAAAAACCTCGTCTCTTTCTTCTAGCCAGTTAGCAGGCCTCACAGAAAGCGCGGTGAGCTCCATTGAAGCCGTATTATACTCACCTGTTGCCAGTTGCTCCGAAACTTACCGGCGAAGTACACGTGCTTTTTCTCAATTAATAAGTACTCGGTGGCTGCGGTTGTGTGTAAAAGTATTGGTGTGGTTTTTGTTTTGGAGTGAGATCAATTTACTTGTACGCCTTGGATCTTCTGTTTGAGAGGTGAGAAATGTTCTGATGTGGGTTATATACACGAGGGATTTAATTTCGGTGTGTGAATCGAGGTGCTGTTTTTTTTTCTAGACTAGATATAAAACGAATGATGCTTGTTGTGCAAATAAATCTTTCATATATTTTCGGTGAAAAATAAGTGATAAGATAAAGCAATTATTGCGTTGAGCTGGATGATATATCTGTAAATAGATCTAATAATAACCAAAACTTGGAGAATGTAGAAATAAATAAGAATATTTTATTTTTCTAATACTACTTAATATTTCTACTGATATTAATTGCTTCATTCTTTTTTTTTGATGAATTCCAGAGATAAATGTCATTTTAACAAATCCATAAAAAAGTGTGAGTACTTTTTAAAAACAAATTTTTAATTAAAATATGAAATCTTTCAGACTTTTGAAATGGCTGGTGGTCACTCTGTATTGGTAGTTGGAAGTGGTGGACGAGAACATGCGATATGCTGGAAGCTTGCGCAATCTGAGCATGTGAGTTTTTTTTTTATGTTTGCATCATAAGACAAACACATTGCTTGAGGTATAAAGTGTAAGACTTGAAAATTTATTCTTTTATCCAGGTCCAGCATATCTACGTTGCACCAGGAAACAGTGGTATAGGTCAGGAAAATAAAGTTACTTTGGTTCAACTGGATGTTAAAAATAATAAGGTAAGAGATTGATATAGAGATTCAACCTTGACCAGTTTTTCCATAAAAAAAAATTATCTTTCTGTTATACTATGCTATTCAGCAAACGTTTTACATTCCTGTTATGGAAATGTGTAGTCATAATATCATTAGATATTTTTAATTTAATCTGATTTATTCCTTTTGAGATTGAAATAAATTTATTATTTAATATTATAACATTTACTCTAATGATTAAATTTATTCTTTAATTATATTTAGGATGTATCAGACTGGTGCAAGAAAAATAATGTGAGTTTGGTTGTTGTTGGACCAGAAGATTATCTAGCCAGAGGCCTGGCAGATGAACTTAAAAAAAGTGGAATTCCTTGTTTTGGACCTGAGAAAGATGCATCAAGAATTGAAGCTGACAAAGATTGGTCAAAAGCTTTTATGGACCGTCACAATATTCCAACAGCAAGATGGAAGGGATTTACAAAAAGTGAAGAAGCTAAGAAATTTGTTAGAGAGTAAGTCAAAAGTTTTTTTTTTATTTTAATTTAAAACAGTAATTCATAAAAATGCTTTTTCAGAGCTCCTTTCCCTGCATGGGTTGTTAAAGCTGCCGGTTTAGCAGCGGGAAAAGGCGTAGTAGTTGCTACTAGTAATGATGAAGCATGTCAAGCAATCGATGAAATGCTGGGGGACAAAAAGTTTGGATCTGCCGGTGAGACAGTTGTTGTGGAAGAACTTTTACAAGGAGAAGAAGTTTCCATGTTAGCATTTACTGATGGTGAGATAACATTAAAATAGTATAAATAAAGTTATCCATTTTTTCCTAAACAGCACATTTTCAATTTAGGAAAGACTGTTGTTAGTATGGCTCCAGCACAGGATCACAAAAGAATATTCGATGGTGATCAAGGACTTAACACAGGTGGCATGGGAGCTTACTGTCCTTGCCCACTTTTAACTTCAGAAGAAGTTGAAGAGATGAAAATTCAAGTTCTTCAAAAGGCTGTTGATGGTCTTAGAAAAGAAAATATTCCATTTGTTGGTGTATTGTATGCAGGCTTAATGATCACGCCAGATGGTCCCAAAGTTTTAGAATTCAATTGTAGATTTGGTGATCCTGAAACCCAAGTTATTCTACCCTTGTTGGACTCGGACTTGTTTGTTATAATGAAAGCATGTACTGAAGGAAATTTGAGCCCTCAACTTGTTTCATGGAAGCAAAATATTTTTGCCACTGGAGTTATATTGGCGTCGCGTGGTTATCCGGAGTCATCATCAAAAGGTCAAGTTATCGTAGGTGTTGAAAAAGTAACCTCTAGATGTGATCACTATGTCTTCCACAGTGGAACTAGCGTTTCACCCTCTGGAGAACTGTTAACAAATGGTTAGTAATTCAAAATTAAAAGTAAACAAATTTAGAATTTGACTATAAATAATTGTTAAATAATTCTTTACAGGTGGTAGAGTATTGATTGCTGTAGCTATAGCCCCTTCGTTGGCATTGGCAACTGCTAAAGCAACTGCAGCAGCTCGTCAAATTAATTTTGATGGGAAACAATTCAGAACAGATATTGCCCACAAAGGAATTGCTAGGTTATTATAATTATATTAATTTTTAAATTGAATGATGCAGACATTGAGATTCATTTGTGCTATCTTACTTTTATAGATCTATCTTGCAACATGGTGAAATGACCTATAAGAGTAGTGGAGTCGATATTCAAGCAGGTGATTCCTTAGTCTCAGTTATTAAGCCAGCAGTCTCTTCCACAAAGAGAAGTGGCACACTTGGCAGTATTGGTGGATTTGGTGGACTATTTGATACAAAAGCAGCAGGCTACAAAGACCCACTCCTTGTCTCTGGAACTGACGGAGTTGGTACCAAACTCAAGGTGAGACTCTACAGACCTACATATAGTTTATAAAATAAACATTACCATTCTAAAGAAGCTTACGATTTCAGATTGCGATAGAGTGCAAAAAACATAATACAGTTGGAATCGACTTGGTTGCCATGTGTGTAAATGATGTACTTGCACACGGTGCAGAGCCCCTATTCTTTTTGGATTACTTTGCTTGTGGAAGATTAGATGTTGGTACAGCGGCTCAAGTTGTAAATGGTGTAGTCGAGGGATGCAAACGTGCCGGTTGTTCCTTAGTAAGATGATTCTTTTCATCCTCTTAAAAGATATTTAAAAGGAAATGATTTGTTTCTGATGATCTTGTATTTTCAATTAAGGTCGGTGGAGAAACTGCTGAGATGCCCGACATGTATGCAGATGGAGAATACGATTTAGCTGGTTTTGCAGTAGGAGCTGTAGAGAGAACTGAATTATTACCGAGAACCAGTGACATTAAGGCCAATGACGTTGTAATTGGACTGCCATCGAGTGGAGTACACAGCAATGGATTCAGTTTAGTACGAAAAGTATTGAAACTCGCGGATAAAAAGTATTCAGATGTAGCTCCTTTCTCAACCTCTGGAAAAACAATTGGTAAATTACTATAATCTATACGACTATTGAATATTATTATGGCTATTAAAGCAATATTTATAATAATTTATAATTTGTAGGCGACGAATTATTGGAACCTACGAAAATTTACACAAAAAGCGTAATTCCTGCTCTGAGGTCTAACACGGTAAAAGCATTCGCTCATATTACTGGCGGAGGTTTAACAGAGAACGTTCCTAGAGTTCTTCCTGACGGATTTGGAGTAACGCTAGACGCAACAAAATGGAATATCCTTCCCGTTTTCAGTTGGCTAGCTACAACTGGTGGAATTGGAAAGTATGAAATGTTGAGAACGTTCAATTGTGGCATTGGAGGTATTCTCGTTTGCTCTCCTGAACACAAAGACAAAGTCTTGGAGTTGCTAAGGTCTGAAAATCCTGTTGTTATTGGACACGTGAATTCGCTTGAAGGTAACATTTAAAAATATTTTTATAATAAGATTTGAAGAGCTTTCAAAAAATATAAAATTATATTTATTGATTCGATCAGGAAATCAAGAGAAAGTGAACGTAAAACACTTTGAAAAGGCCATCGAAGCTGATATGAGAAAACACATTAAGCCTTTAGTAGAGAAATTATCGAAACCTCTAAAAAAAGTTGGTGTCTTGATCTCTGGAAGTGGTACAAACTTACAAGCTCTGATTAATGCTACTCAAGATCCAACACAGCATATCGGCGCTGAAATAGTCTTAGTTATCTCAAACAAAAGCGGTGTAGAAGGTCTGAAACGAGCTGAAAGAGCGGGAATAGCAACGAAGGTCATCAAACACACCGAATTCCCAACCAGAGAATCATTTGATAATGAAATGAACAAAGAGTTAATAAAGTATGGCGTTGAGATCGTATGTCTCGCTGGATTTATGAGAATACTATCGGCCGATTTCGTTAAATATTGGAAAGGTGCCCTGATAAACGTTCATCCAGCTCTATTACCTTCGTTTAAAGGAGCAAACGCACACAAGGATGTTTTGGAATTCGGTGCTCGAATTTCCGGTTGCACTGTTCACTTTGTAGAAGTAAGATCATTTTAACAAACAGTACAGTTTATACTTGAAATTAAATTTGTCGTATAAATCACAATTAAAATGGATATTACTGTTTTTAGGTTGAAATTGATTCTGGAGCGATTATCGAGCAAGAATCAGTGCCAGTTCTGCCCAATGACACAGTGGAAACTTTACAAGAGCGCGTTAAAACGGCCGAGCATAGAGCGTTCCCTAAAGCATTGAAACACTTGGCAACCGAGAGAATTCATCTGAGAGCTGACGGTACTCTTGAATGGAGATATTGAATTTGAACACGATTTCTCATGTGCCTTTTATACGTCAAACGCACAAAAACGCATGAGTTTAATGTATGTATAGATATTTTGTATATTTTTCTTTAGAATATAATGAAACATGTACTTTTTAAAAGTGTTAAAT
>UCQR01125573.1:0-11654 GCA_900474235.1 Cecidostiba semifascia | reverse complement strand
TATCTAAAATCTACAATTATTTACACTTATTGTTTACCGAAAATAGAAGCTAAAAATTGCACAAAGTTTCCCTCCGACATATCTGTTGTTCTATTAGATAAATTACTTTTTACATTCGATATAGCGGACTTATCTGGTGGCACAGCAAGTACGGCGTCGGCTAAAGATTGCAAATTAACTTGCAACATTTGTTTCTGCAAAATTGGCACTAGTAAGTTGTACTTGTCGACTTTTTTGTTGATTCTCTGAAGAGTATCTCGTGAATCGTGTAAAGCTTTTTCCCACTGATATTCGTCTTCAGAATTAAGGGGCAATTCACCCAATCGATTTCTCACACCAACCAATTGTCTTCTCAAATCTTCGGTATCTTCTCGAATCTCCTTGGACAGTTGTATCCACTCTGGTGTGAAACCATTATCAATCAAAACCTGTATTTATATAAACACAAAAATTTACCATGTATCAATTGATTTTGACAGAATATTTTTTTAAGTATAGAGTACCTGGTTCAATTTGTGAGTGACGAAATCAACGTAAGGATTCTGCGCGCAAGCGTTCTCCTTCAACGGTTTACCTGAGCCCGGTAGGTCTCTGAACTCGCCCTTGTTCATCGCCTCCTGAATGAGATCCTCGACGAGTCGATCCATGCCGTAGCGCGTTTTGACGTCCTTGGCGCGCTGCTTATCCATACCGACGAGGGTGTTTCGCTCTGTCGCTTGGATCTTTTTCAATCGATGCTCCAAGACGTTCTCCATGGCACGTTGAGCCCGTTCGGCGGCATAGCGCCGTTGTCTTATGCTCGGGGTACCGATACCCACGTCGTGTGCTAAGTAATGTCGGTGCTGTGGTGCCGTGTGCTGAAATTTGTTTTTATTTTGTTGAATACATAGAGTCGATTTACGAGATGTATGATTTATTTTTTTTTACCTTGATATCGAACTCTTCGACTTCGGGATTTTTCGTACTTTCTTCCTCCCTTCTTTCATACCTATTGCGTTGTATTTCCCTGTATGCGCCTTCGATCTATAATGAAACAATTTAATTTTGATGACCTCTGGAGGGATAGATAATATTGTGGAGGTTTTCGTAGTGCAAACACTTATATATACCTCTGAAAATCGAGTGGCATTTGCTTCTTTGGTACCGCTATCAGGATGAAATCGTTTTGCTAAATTTACGAAAGCCAATCTCAAGACTTCGTCTGCGCAATCTTCGGCCACTCCGAGAATTTGATAAAATCTCTGGGAATAATATAAGTCTTATTTTAACTTTGTGCAAAAAGTACTTATATTCTATATTTTTCTGTACAAATGTAAGTTGGAAAATTTTTTTAATCGAAGACCGGTGCGAAATGGTACGCTTTTTAGATGGTTACTTGTCACCGCTAAACTTAATTTTATGATTTTTTTTATAATTTATTTTAATGATGTACATACAACACTGAAACGTTTTTTGTTTAAAACGAATTTTTTAACAGTCTTTAAAAAAACGACTTGATCGGTTTGTGTTCTCTCTGTTAGTCTGTTCGATTTCCCCCCTGTGCCGCCATTTGGTCCGGGTCTTCCTATACCTAAATTTTTACCTTGATTTCAGTCCGAGTTTTCTTGTGCGTTGCGAAACACCTTACAACATTGCTACTTCTTATTAAAACGGGACAAACTGTTGAAAAAACTAACATCTTTCATTTAAATCCTACAACAACTGAAAATAAAAGAATATTTCAATTTTTTATTTATTCAGTCAATCCAAGAGAAATATATATATATAACGCACTTGAATAAGCCGACGACAATAATGCAGTGTTTATGAATTTTATTCTACACACATATATATACCAATTATTATATTATATTTGATTATTATTTAAAAAAACGCGCCCGCGTAAAAAATGCATTTAAAATTATATTTGAAGAATATTATTTTTATTATTTAAATTTTAAACGAAAATTTAGGATCAGGAATTAATACGCGTGTATATCCTTGCAACTTTTTGTGCAATGTCACATAGCTTTATTTAAATATGAATTTACTTATTTGGTAAGTATTTAATTTCTTCCATGTTTGTTTGGGATAATTACTCTGTAGAAACATTTATTATTCTTGTAATCAAAAATCAATATCTGCAAAAGAATTGTTGAACATTTTATCGAAGTATTTATAGTATAATAATTGTACGTACGAATAAAAAACTATATCGAAGCAAGGAAATCAATTGAACGTTATTTTTATAAAACTACACGTATGTATAGTCAAGCGAACACGAACGTATATTAAATAAAAAAAAATGACACGAATATATTATTCATTATGTAATGCATATTGTAAAATAAAAGAGAGCGTCATTCTGCATTTTAAGGTTAACCGTTGTCTAGTTGTTAAATGCACTTCACACAGAAATATACTTACATGTCATACAATAATCAATCGCACAGGGGCCTTATTCTCTAACTGTGTGGTGCTCCACACAGTCCACACATGCGACACGCACGAAACAGTCCACACGCATTCACACAGCCGAAATAAGTATATGTGCATGTGCGCATGCGTTGGACGTTGTTGGAGAGTAAGATCAAGTAGGTTAGGTTTTAAGATATATCATTTTTGTTTTGATGTAATGATAATATTATTTTTGTTTGAATCAAAGAAATTTTTTCGTCAACCATTTAATTGCTGTCTGTCTGATCTAATTTTTGTCTAAATATATGAAATAACAATTATAAATAATAGCAGAAATTAAACTATTTTTCATAAAAAATTGAAGTAAATAAAGATCTCAGTGTAGCAATCAAGTTCATTGGAATTCAAGTTCATCAGCTGACAAAGGATATTGATTATCCAGCATATAAGTATTATAAATATTTACTTATTTAAATTATCTAATACTCGTTACTAATTTAAAAGGGAATTAGGATAGGAATAATCACTACGAGTAATTTTCATTTAATAGCTTTATGCCAACGTTTCGAAGGTATAATCCTTTCTCTTCAGAGCATCATTATATATTAACAATAAGGACATAGATCCAGAAGAAAGTATAATAACGAAGACTGTCGAATTATACAGAGATGTTTATTATTGCTCGCATATTAGATGTTGTGCTGCGAGCAACAATAAACATCTCTGTACAATTTGACAGTCTTCCTTATTCTACTTTCTTCTGGATCTTTATCCTTATTGTTAATATATAATGATGCCCTGAGGAGGAAGCATTATACCTTCGAAACGTTGGCATAAAGATATTAAAAAAAAATTGCTCGTAGTGATTATTCCTATCCTAATTCCCTTTTATTTACTTATTTATTTATAAGTTAACGAGTCAATCTCTCTATGTAGAAAGTCTTATAATATAATAAAAATTTAGACAACTGTTTATTTATTCACAGTAAATGTATCAAATTGTTGGTTTTATATAAAGTGTATTTTTTGTAATGTAACCAAACAACATTTTTAACAAACTCTTCTTTATATTTTCAGTGGCTATGCAAGCTATCGCTGAATTCCTTGTTGATGTTTTCAATGATGCAGAAGAGGAACGTAATGTAAATAATGAGAGGTTTCGACAGCTTCGGTTAGAAAGGCGTTATTTGAGAGATACATCTGACCCTTTCTCTCTTCCCCCTCAGTATTTCAGAAGGTATTACAGGTAATTTATCATAAATAATTTATCATACTATATATTTCTTATATTTTTCTTGTTCAATTTATCTGATATATTTTTCAAATGTTCAGAATGTCTGCTGAAGTTGTTTTAAGACTAATAGAATTGTTGCAAAATAGACTCCAACCAGATAGAAGTACTGGAGTCCCCATACATCTTCAAGTGCTTATGGTACTAAGATTCTTGGCAGAAGGACCCTTTCAAAAAAGTTTAGCTCAGGATTTTAATCACCCTGTCAGTCAAACAACTGTCAGCAGATATATCAACAGGGTCATTGAGGCAATCGTTGGGTTAGCCGACATGTTTATCCAATTTCCAACAACTCACCAAAAAAGGCATCAAATTCAAAATCGGTAATAAATTTTTTAAAAGTTAAATATCAAGTGTATGCTAATTTTGTATTAATTTAGTTTTCAGAGGACTATCAGAATTCCGGGAATAATTGGTATAGTTGATGGATTTTTAGTAAGCTTTAGAAGGCCAAATGAGAACGAAGAGGCATTTCATAATTATCGTGTTGGCTGCTCGATGAATGTACAAATAGTTAGTAACATTAATTGTTTATTCACGCATTTATTATAATGCATATAATAAAACAAACAAACTTTTAGATTGTAGATTCTGACTACAATATCCTTAACATTCGAGTTTGCCCTGGGAGCAATAATGATCGATTTGTGTGGCAATTCTCTGAAGCCAAAGAGTATATGGAAAATCTTCGAGAAGATCCAAATGTAGTACAGGAAGAAGGGCATTATTACATACTTGGTAAGAAGAAAAAATCACTTTTAAATAATGCTAATAAATTAATTTGAAAATTCTTATTTTTTTAATTACAGGAGACAGTGGTTATACTCCTTCTCCAACATTGCTGACTCCAGTTTTAAACGCACCACAAGGTTCACCAGCTTCAATGTACACATTGGAACATGTGGGTACTCGTCGCTATGTAGAGCAAACAATTGGAATCTTGACCAATGTGTGGATGGGAATCAAGCGATGCCGTAAATTGTACTATGGGCCAGCATCCGTGACAAATTTCATACATGCTTCATGTATTTTGCATAATTTCCGAAGGATACATGGGTTTGTATAAGCACATAATATACAATCAATTTTATTTTACATCAAAATTAAATTTGTATGTTTATGATTAACGTCAAAATTGTTATTGTAGTATTTTTGATGAAGTGCAAGAGGAAGTTCATTATCCGGCTAACGAAGAAATTGCACCGAGAAATCACGATTATGCAGCAGGTATCGGTGAAAGAAATCGCATCATCTATCAGTACTATGCATAAACAAGTATGTAATTATCTTTAAAAATTCATTTCACACGATTTTTTTACATAAAATATCTGGCTCACTTCAAATTCGAGTAATTTGTACCTCTACAGTGCAATTTGTACCTCCACAGTGTACCTCCAGAAACTTATGTGGGCTACCCAGCGCTGGCGGACAATCCGACACCTTACTACCACGGTTTCTACGGTTACAGTCTCCAATATGTGATCAAATTCGCGGATAGAATGCTAATAAAAGCAAGGATAGCTATGTAAATCATCTGGGACGACGAGTCGGAAAAGACTTACCGTTGCACCGTGTTCAACTCAGTCAACGATTGTAACGACGACAGTGACAATCACGACGATAGCAGCAATACCGGCTGAAGTAAGTAATAGTAAAAGAAGAAGCCGGAGAATGTCTAAGAGAAGCCGAGCAATCCACTACTTAGTGACGGTCGTTCCGATGACGATATCAGCTGTAGCAAAGGTGAAAGACGACGACCAGTCCAAGTGTGCGAAGGAAGATGGAGGGGTGTGAATTTTAATAATCTGAAAGATATGCTTTGTGTATTTTTAAAAAGTTTTAACATTAAATCTTTAAAGTAAGTAGTAACGATAAAACAAAATTTAGAAATTGTTCTTGTTTATCCACAATGTTCAATTTTGATGACTGCGTATCTTTCATAGAATAAAGAATTGTATGTACAGCTTCATTTTAAAGAACATTTTATTATAAAAAAAAATGTTTTCTATTACAAAAATGTACATTTTCTCTGTAAGCATCTATGTTTATGATTTTCACATGATCAGCTACATCTCTTTTCAATGATTTAGGGTAACAGCTGCAAGATTTTTCCATATCTGTCAAAAAAAAGAATTATTAACTACTGCATGAAAAGTATTTTATCCGCATGTACCTTTGATCCATTTCCCCTCCTACTGTATTTGCCTTTTACTGCATGTACCTATACTCAGATACTCTCCAAGCGAGGCTTGGATATATCTATATATATACGCGATCATCTGCACGCACAGTCGCACATGCGACCTCTTACGGGATTGAAAGGCAATGCATATTACTCCAAAATGGCAAAATCTGAAGCACTCAAGTCACACTGCCGGCTGCCACGAAAAGCGACGCTCTCATTCGCCGTTTTGCAAATCAAGTGATAACGCTCAGCTCGCACCGCAGTTGAAATTTTTACATTACTTAGCATAATTCGTCTAGTATTGTTGCTGTTTTTGACTTTGGTTCTCCTAAAATGCAAACGGATACGGATGACTAGAAAGGTTACTACGACAAGAGCCAGACTACGACGCAATACCTTACTGTTTGATCTACTCCGAAAACTCCAAATCGATCACGCGCACATTATTTGGAATTGTTCCTGTTTTGCTCCAAAACCATGCCAAGGCGAGATTATGGAAGGTAAAGTTTCATAAATTTTCTATCAACTTTTCAATATAATACTTCTGAAGTCTAATATTTTCCAATATTAAGAATGTAAATGTGAGATCATAATTATCATGTTATATTTGTTACAAATAAGTGTATTTAGTTCTAATTAGTGCATGCATTTGCAGGAAACGCATGGGAAATAACCAGATGGAGGCCTTAATCAATTACATGGAGCAGCACACCCTGTTTTCGAGAGGCCAAATTACAAAGCTTGGTCCTCAAGGTCATGTGAAATTCAAAGTCATGTGGAATGAGTTAACGAACCTGTTAAATACAATAGGTCCTTCTATAAAAGATGTTACTGCTTGGCAAAAAGTGAGTTGTATTTCTAATATATTAATGTATTATATTATTAGAGTACATTGTATCATCATAGAGTAAATTTTTTACTTAGCAAAGTATTTGACGATACATACAAACATACAATTATATTTACATTCCATTATATGTATATTCTTAAATCACTGGGGGTAGCCATTGCTGGCTTCTCTGTATCACCAATTGGTTTAATTTTCAAGTTTATTCCATCGGTATATACATTTATAAAAAAACAATATTGGGATAAATTAATTATACATCTTTTTTCAGACTTGGACAAAGTTACGGTTAAATGCTAAAGCCAAGAAGGCTGCATTTATAAAAGAGTTGAGAAAAACAGGCCATAATTCGCCTAATACTCATTTGAACCAAAGAGATGACCGTATTAGCCAGATATATGGCAAATACGGTACAGGCATGAATCTTGGGAGAGAATTAGGATTCAAGCGAGTACAACAATGTCATGAATCTGAAGAAGATAGTGGTAAGTCTACTCATTGTAAAAAATTATTTACATAATTATTATAAACATAATCTATAATACTATAAATTATTGAATAATATTATAATAATGTTACATTTCAGATTCACTTGCATCATTGAATTCAATCAGTTTTCTTTCTATACAGTCTCAAACTCAAATATTGTTGGAGGCTATTCCATTGAGGATAAATAATATTTTTTTGGAGTTTAACCTAAGTTTGATTAATTTATATCAAAATCATTCTGACAGGTAAGCCTGCCCTGCCAACAAACAGCGATTAGAACCAATTAAAATAATTGCAACGATTAAACAGAGCACAATAGTCGATTAAAATAGATAAATTATATGATTTTAATCGCTTTTGATCATCTTAATCGGTTCTAATCTCCAAGTGTTATCCGGGTTTGCATGTTCCCAGTGATCTACTTGATATTTTTTGTTCTGATTCAATCTTAATTCTAATCTTAAGATAAAATTTATTTTATTGTGATTGATATTATAATTCATTTATTTCTTTATTATTAATAACGATACCATATAGTTCTTTCTGAATGATTATAAACTTACAAATTTCAAATATAGCGCTATTTAGTTTTTTTAATATACTTCAATTTTCGGGTATCCTTTTTTTATAATTATAAATAAAAAATGATGAAAATGGTGATAAACTTTTTCTAATAGTTTCGAATTTGCGCGGTCATATATAAAATTTCTCAGAATATAATATACGCGGGAAACATCGCTTTTGTCGGACAAGGAGGGGCAAGCATTTTTCTCGACATATCAGTGACAATTTAGGATCACTGATTTGCGCGCCAAACGCCACCTTTCGTCCTTTGTTTTTTTGGGGGGAGGGCTCATTTCTCTTTCGAACGTCAAGACGACAGGTCAGCTCGTGCGTGCACGTGTGATAAGTAGAGAATAAAATACAACAATGGCAGATGCGTGAGTATTATCATATACTGCTTTTGAGTAATTTGTTTAATAATTTTTTTCTGAATAACCCCTTACGTTTCGATATTGTAAAATAATAAAGTGCGGGAAAATCGTAGATAAGATTTCTGCGCGTTCGCGAAAGTCTCGTAGGTCAGGAGGTAGTCGGAGGTCAAGAGTTTAATGAGACATCAACATGTCTATAAATGCAATTTTCGAAGCTTTTATAACTTTCTAAGATTTTCTTATATCCATTTATTTTTATATATTTTCAGAAACGACTCCCTGGACAACCCCACAGCTCAAAAGAAACCGACGGACGTTCAAATCAAACGTCTGATCGAGTTCATGCAGGATCATCCACGATTAGCTAACGGTGAAGACGATAATGCTAATGACTTATGGGCAGTGCTGCTAACACTGTTGCACGGTATCAAAGGAGCCGTAAAGACAAAGAGAGCGTGGCAGAAGTTAATGTTGAAATAATTATCATTGTGTTATAATATTGATATAATATTATTTTGTCTTTTTACAGACTTGGACTACAATGATCGCCACTGCACGGCAAAATATGAAATTTTTGTTGGACGAAAGAAGAACAATTCCTCTATCACCCAACCATATCCGAGTGATAGATATAGTTGGCTATAGGGAGGAATCTGCCCCCCCTCAGACATATTGGCCAAATATGTGCAGAAATAACTTGCCCAGTACCAGTCGCATGAACTACGAATTTCCGAGTACGAGCAAGACCAACTGCAGCATGAATTATGAAGTACCGAGTACGAGCAATGATAACTACAATCAAGTACCGAGTACGAGCAAGACCAACTACAGCAGCGGTATCAGTCGTTGTCAAACTGAAATGCGCAAAACAAAACAGGTGACTTCTGCAGAATCCCTCCCAAAGATGAGACGACTCACGGACTTCAATAATGCAGCACGTACATTGCCAACTAATCTTTCAACTGGAACGTCCTCAACCGTAACAAGAGGTAACACCAGTTTTACTGCTGCAACACCATCATCTACTGCAACAGCATCAACAGCATCCGTAGCTGGTAAGTTTCATATTTTATGATTTTATTTACTGATTTATTATAGATTCTTATTGATTGAAACTAATTTTTCACTAAAATGATTATTATTACAGCTGAAAGATCAACAAAGTTTTTGAAAGCCTTCGAAGAAAAAGGTTCAGAAATTGTGACAACGCTGGCCAACCAGTTAATTGCTTATTTCGATAAACAAAATGAAGCTTTAAGGAATGGTCTGCAAAATTTAGGAGAATCGTTGGTACAAACTTTATCAAAGATGATTGGGGACGAATTTAACAAAGCATTGAAGAATTCAAAAATTGGAGTAGGAATTGAAAAGGATCAAGTACCAAATGAGGAAGACACTACATATGTGGCTAGTGGAACAATTGAATCTCTTTTATTAGAGAATAATGATGATAGTGAAGTCTACGATGAAGTGTTCTTTGAACATTATCTTCGTGACACTGTTTTTGATAAAAAAAGAGTTATGATTATCTGATAAATCAATTGTTTTTTAAAAAATAATGAGAATTTTTGTCTAATCTTTTGTTCCATTTATGTTTTAGCCTGCAGATACAGCTGCGGAAACAGCTGGTGCTACAGCTGGTGCTACAGCTGCTGATACAGCTGTTGATACAGTTGCGGAAGACTGCGCCATATGTCAAGATATCCTGATGAATCCCAAACAGCTAAAGTGCAAGCACACCTTCTGCGTAGAATGCATCGACATGTGGAAAATCCACAGCAAGTTTTGCCCTATATGCCGTGAAGTTATTGAGGAACCTGAGGGTCCTGAGGACGAGTGGACCTGGGCTATGTTAGCCCCGGATAGTGATGATGATTTGTAAGCCTATTTTGTATTTTAAGCATCGCATAACGTTACGACAATCTCGCTAAAAAAGTAATTGTCGAAATATTATTTTTCTATTTATTTAATGTTCAATTAACATTCAAAGCTAATGTAAGCCAAAGAATATTGGAAAGTACACCCACTGTTAATTGAAACTTTGAACAATTAAGAAAGCGCGCCATGTTCTGCGCACGTTAGATGACCGGGGTCAGAGAGGGTTAGGTGCATCACGACGTTCTTTGTATGCGTCTTGGCGCACCTAACCTTACCTTACCGGTCATCTGACGTGCGCAGAACATGGCGCGTTTTCTTGATTATTCAAAGTTTCAATTAACGGTGGGTGTACATTTTTTTTTCAATTTTACTTCAGGGAAGTTTAATTTCATCAGTACGATGATTTTTATATATTAGCTGGATTTCTTACTTTTTGAAGAATTGTTTTTATTTTCCTTTATTTATATGAAATCAAAGTAATATAAAAAAATAAGAATTTTTTGTTTATACGACGCTGAACAGTGTCTAAAGACGATTCTAGGGGGGCAGATATACTATAATCAAAGTAATATAAAAAAAAATAAGAATTTTTTGTTTGTACGACACTGAACAGTGTCTAAAGACGATTCTGCGCCAAATGTTTAAATTTTGTATTTTGTAATTAAAGAAACAATAAAAAGTTTAATAAAAAATTTCCCATTGTTTTATCACTTGAGGGTGCTTTCACATGGTGCGGAAAATTTACAGCGGAACGGAAAACAACTAAAACGAGGATATTTTTTCCGTTTCTTTAAGGGAGGCTCATCTCCAAAATATAAAAAAAAATTTGGTTAAACCGGTGTAAAATTTCAAAAACTTTATTTTATTATTCTCTAGCATTAATTAGTAGTAAAAAAACATTACCTAAATTTTTTAAATTGAAAATTGTTAAAGGTTATGAAATTTTGTTTTCCGTTCCGCTGTAAACTTTCCACACCATGTGAAAGCACCCTGATAGTATTGATTATATCGAATAAAAGTATTAATTCAGAATGATTGTTAGATAGATGCCTTGGAATTAATTAGAAGAAAAAGGAAAGCTTATCTAAAAATAGTATATTGTGCTTTTTTAATTAATACATCAATACAATTTTATTAAAATAATTTTTTTATTATCAATATAACTTTGTACAATTTTCATTTTATAATTAAATTTAAAAATTTGAAATCTAGCGCCCTTTCACACTAGCAATCATAGCCTTAAAAACGGAGTAGTTGAAGAGTATAATCAAATAACCTTAAAAGACGGAATAGCATTGTCATTAAATCTTCACGTATTCTAATCTACACATATTTTCAATACTTGTGTGACATCTAAACATATTTGTGTGTGTAATCTACACATATTTTCAATACTTGTGTGAGTGTCTATAAGTCACCACACAAAATTGACCTTAGCCACATATTGTAATCGCTATAAAGTGAACGAGACGAAAGTAAAGATCAACTTTTCGCATGCGCAAAAGCGTCATTTGAGCTCTTTTTGAGCTGAAACAGTGCGTGTGTGTCGTTGTGTTGCATGTGTGGACTGTGTGTGGACTGTGTGGAGCGCTACACAGTCACACACACCACACAGTTAGAGAATAAGGCCCC
>UCQR01125562.1:1942-17258 GCA_900474235.1 Cecidostiba semifascia | reverse complement strand
TCTTCTTGCTACATGCTCCTCGTATACGTGGGCTGCTGCTGCTGCTGCTGTTGCTCGTACGTCTCATTGTTTAGCCTCGTAAAGAGGCATGCCTTGGTTCCAATTATTTCGCGATTGTTGCAAGGTACAAGAGCCTCTTTTTTCAACCTGCGCACACACACACTCTCTCTTTTGTTCGACGCGCACCGAGATGGACGTAAACTTCGCTTTTAAAGACTCACCGGAGTCTGGTTTTTGTTATGCTGCGCGGAGGTTTAACGTGACGTTTGTTTTTGCAACTGGAAAAATATATGCTTTTTGCTATACATGCGGCTGGATTTAGATGTCTTCGGAAGACAAGGTTGAAATACCACGAGTCTACATGCGCTTGTATAGTTTCTTGATATGAGCATGTAACGTTATGCCGTTTTGACGTTACAGTTACATAAAACGAACTGGTACACACTACAATGGCAGCAGCCGTAGCGTCACTTGTTTAAATTGTACGGCGATGTCTATTAAAACCAACGCGTGCGGTGTGCGCCATTAAAATAGAGACGCGTCTTGTCTCTTCTTCGCTATATTCCCATTTATGTATACGCGGTATACAATATCGCAGAAAATGACTCGCTAAACATGGATGTTCTCGTTATCCTTGATAGTCTTGACTCTCCGACTCTGAAGTTTATATCCATGACTCGTTTATACACTGATGCAGTGTGTCTCGAATCGAAAAGTTATAATAATCGCGCGTCTATGCAAATAAGAAACTTTAGCATAATGACAAACACCATTTCCGTTGATATATAAACTGGAACACACGCAGGAAAGCGTTTCCTCATCACACTATACTCGCACGAGACAATACGCAATTTCACAAGTGGTATACATTAAGAAAGCCCAAAGCCTGAAACGAATTTGATTTTTAATAATGCCCCGATAGATCGAGTATACGCTAATCAAGAAGCCATCTCTCTCTCTCTCTCTCGTCGAGCGAGAGCCCCATTCATTCATTCGTCGGATCAACAAAAACCAAACTAGGTGACCTTCAACACATACACACAGACACCACATAAACATCGCACATATAACACAGCGTCAATCTGCACCTCCTTTCCTCTCCTCATTATTCATCGGCATCGCCATACATACACTCTCGAGCATATCAACGTTTCAAAACATCGCATCACAGCACACTGTGTGTGCCTCGTCAGCGACTTAGGAAATCCCCTTCGCTGCTGCGATGCAGACACACACACACACACACGTGGGCGTCCCTCGTTTTCTCACGCGGCTTGCGCTTTTCCAGCTACTGCTGCTGCAGCCTCACGTAGCGCAATCATCATCGCGTCCTCTGTATACGCAAAATTGACTCCCCGCGAGGAGGGAGAAAGTAGCGAGACACGCGCCTAAGTCTCTCGTTATATAGAGGAGTAGTAAGCGTGCCCTCGTTTCACGAGAGGATCCAGATGTTGTAAAGGCTGCGTGCGCGCTTTGAATTGGAAAGGTTGACCTTGTATTTGTGGGTGGACTGCTGCTGCGGAGTTGATGATGGATGTGAGCTGCCGGGGCTATGATTAAAAATTATCAGGTGTTTCGAGGCTTAGAGAGGCGTTAGCTTGCGCTTATTAGATTCTGCCGATTTGGTTTCGCGATCGGTAACCGATTGCCGTGATCGTTACACCTACAATGCTGTTATAGGAAACTTTTTTTCTTTTCAAAACGAATTTGTTATACACAGTGTGTTATTATAATACACAAAAAGGTTTATTGGTGTGGATGCGGGCATATTGAATCTTCTATATTAAAGTTCGCCGCCGTGATTTATAAGTCCATAAAGTCCTGAACAGTTATATCCAGATGATACAACTATAATTCATGGCTATATGTACGAAAAGATACGTCCTAGTGCCTTATGCGGTAATGTAGCACACATGCATAATCGTCCGCGCGCTACACAGCGAAATAATGCTGAAATTATCTTTTATTCCTTATTTCGTATATCCATTAATGACGATCCATAAGTCATCTTTTGACGCGGGCGCTCGCAACAGAGATTCAATTTTTAGCTTACACATTATTCTTTTAATTAGTTAATCGGCGACAATGAGTTTTGTTGCGAGAGTCTAAGATTTTATGGAACTTTCTTCGGCTTTAATCTACACGCTGTAAAAATAAACGATATATTTTTACGTCTCAATCGTTGCACGTGTGTATATGATCCGTGTGTACTAAGTATTAGATTCTTCATCGAAGTGAAATCCAGCATTAAATTCATCATCGCAAAATAATAAACTAAACGTCAAGCCGTCACAGCAGACAGACATGAACGATCTTGACAAACAGAGAATAAAACCATAAATTTCCCTCTCGCACAGAGAACATCTCAATTCCCTGCATGCGCTTGTGTCTTGAGAGAGAGAGAGAGAGAGAGAGAGCCTAATCGGATCTCCATTAAATTACAATGACATTACAATCCTCCTCGATAAATTAACGCCATCAGCGGCCACGACGATCGCTGCTCCATTTCCTTCTTATTTTTCCTCGCCCGCATATAAATCCTCGACAACTCTCGGCTTTCCTAATACCTTAATCGCGAGAGGATCGCGGTGCAGACGAGCGAGTTTCTCGATCGAGAGATCGAGAGTGCAAGTTTGACTTGCGACAGAGGGAAGAGAAGACGCGACGCGGTATGTGTATAGGATTAACAGGCGCAATTAGTGGATTCAATGGATGGATGGAGAGGAAAGACGAGCGGCAGCGCCTGTCGCGATAGATTCTGCTGATATGATCGTATGTCAACGTGAAGTTATTGTGATGCTCTCGTTTGGTTTCTCTGTTTTCCCTACTGTGTGTGTGTGTGTGCTTTGCGGTTGCGAAATCGAATTAATTCGTGATTTTGTTGAAAGTTTTTGTTGCGCACGTATATTAACGCCGATGAAATTGTATACAATATCGATTCAATAATCTAATAAATGATAGTAATTAGTATACGATTCAAAACCAAACCGATCACTGCCGCTTTCTAAAAGAAAATCCAAAATAACCCTCTCCATCATCAGTCAGCCAGCTTAAATCCAAACTTCATCTCAGATCGCCACCGATCATCATCACAAGCATCACATATACACACCTTATATACCTACTACTCCCACATGAAAACGTGGGAAAGCTCTCGGCTCGTTAGCATCAGCCACGCGCGTATTATACTCGCTCGCGAATTTTCAAAGGCCGCGACGCATCTCGCACGCGCCGCCGCTCACGCCCGTTTTTCTTCAGGCGGAGAAATTTAAATGAGCCACGTTCGATCGACTACTTCCGCGCTTGGGAAAACTTAACGCGGCCGTCTGTTATTATAATATCGCGCGTGGCCGCGAGGCGCAGAGGCGTGTGTTGCGCTCCTCTTGCGAGCTCTTTGATCGCTTTATGCGCGAGAGGATGGGTGGTGGACGCGCAGGGAGATGAATTTACAATGGGGAAGGCCTGACGTTGAGGAGAAAGGATGTGGATTTTTTTTTTAAATTAGCCCGCGCGCGGGCTTGCGGAGCTTTTTTATTTGGCTCGAGGCTTATAGGAAATCTTTATTCTTTATGTTTGAGGAGGATAGTGTGTGGAAAATGGATAAATATGTGGGGTTATAATGAAGAATTTTACGTTTTTTTTTGTTGCAGTGTCGACTCGACGCAAGACGGATTCGCGCTACTCGTCAATGCCAACTCGAAGGAAGAAGTGGAGACTCTTGATCGAGCTCTCACTCTTCTGAAGGTGAGTTCATTCTTCTTTGTTTTGATATAATCATGTTTTTAGAGTCTATTTGATACAAAACCAAGCAGATTGACGCGTGTTACATAACAAAATTTTTTTATGTCAAAACACTATGGTAGTCATTTTGGAAATTCATAAGATTCGACGTTGCAGTTTAGTTGGAGAGCTTAAAGAAGTCAATCAAAAATTATTTATTTTACACACGAGTAGCCATGCATAACAAACAGGCGAATCACTTCATAGGAATCAGTCGTGCAAATAAGAATTCATTGCTATACTCGAGCTTATACCTATTACTGCGTATATAGAAGCATATCGCGCACCATAATCGACTAGAATTATAAAACGCAATTCATTCGAGCGCGAAAATGATATACAATCAAGTAAGAAGGTAGTGCATAATACACGAAAAACGAACATGATTATTATCAACGAACCTAAAAAAAATACGTCAAACTATACAGCGTGAAAGTAACGACTTTTTGATAATCATAATCTTCGTAATTGAGAAAACTAGAGCAGCAATTTCACAAATAACACATCGGCAGTCTCACTGAGGACGAAAAACCATATTCTTTTTTTCAGGGCAAAATCAAAATACCTCAGGCGTACCTTCTGCGAAGCTCACCGGAAGGCAGGACGGCCGACCTCTTTCCGCGCAGCCACCTCAAGGTGAGTATGGTCTTATTTCTCGCTTCGCTAAATTCATATTTCTCCGACAATGCGCGACGGCGATTCGACTCGCCGCTCCAGGTGTCTTCCCCGACCAGTTTTCCATTTCTGGACCTTAATTTTTTTTGCGACTATATACGTTAAAATTAACATGCGTATATACTCTCTCTTTGTTATACGTGTATGGAGTTGAAAAAAATTAGAATCGATTATTATTTCGCAAAATATGATGGAAGGAGCAATAAACTTCGCAGCTTAAACGAAAGTCAAAAGTTGTAAACTTAATTATTATTATTACTATACGCGTGTACGAATAGAGTGTACGAACCGCAAATTATTATTATTATTATTCCATAAGAGAGTACAATTAAAACAGTGATATACGGCCACATCGCAACGATAAATTCAATCGTCCCCAATAAACCATCGACTTAACCCGCGCAATTACACGCATAACGCGCTCATTAACACGACAATGCCCACAAATTCCCGTTCAATTAATCCATCGTTCGCGGCCAACGACGCGCCTCTGATTCACAAAACCCACTGCCGCGGTCCCATCTTTATACGACCCACAATAATCCCACGTTATATATATCGAGTCGCGTACCTCGAGTTTTGTTTTGTCTTCGCGCGAACAGAGAGAGAGAGAGCAAGAGAGAGAAGGAGAAAAATGCTCGCCGCTTTGTTGTGACTGCGTGTGCCAAGCAATAAAGTAACCCATTCCGCACTTAACGCGGCGCAATTCAATTCGATCCGCCCCGGCTCTTTCTCTCACCTGCACACAACCCCTTTTACGCGCTTTTTTTTGCTTATATATAGCCCAAGCGCTCGCGCGCGTTGCTTTATTTTAAGTAGCCTCGAGATTTTACACTCCTTTCGCGCGGCTGCGCATATGTATATAAGCTTATTGAAGTGGGTTTTGTTTGTTCGTGACCGGCTGCGCTACGCGTTTATACCGAGCTTCGTAATGAGGGTTCGATTGTGGCCGTGTTTGTACGCTGGGAAAACGGTTTTTATCGGCGGGATTCTTTTGAATTTCGTGCGAATTGTTCGATTAAGCTTATTATTTTATTATTTCGATGAAGATTGAATTTTCCTTTTTTTATTTTTAAATAATTTTCGCGCGCGACAGTCCTTAATATATAATTCTGCTGCGCGAATGAATATTATCTGATGACACTACTGACATCGTACTCTTGCGACAACAACGGATGTGAAAGACTATACGTGTCGCGATGGCGTGAAACTGCGAGTGTCCTTTTTTTCCTTCACGCGTCAGCTGAGGCTTGTTAAAAAAGAATAGCATCAGGAATGAGATAATAAACTTCTCGGCTTTTTGATTGCAGATCATCAGCGTGGACGAAAACACGTTGGAGAAACACATCCCCAGGCGAACGACGGATTACAATCACGAGTATTGTGTTGCTTATTATAAGGTAAATTTATTTCACTCATTTTATATACGAAGCATCGAGATATATAATAACCTCGCGAATATTAAATATACAACATTTTTTTTTTTACAATTTCTCGAAAGGTTTATAGTTTTGAGAGCAAACAATTTAACAAGCGATCATGCGACTACAATAAGGAAGTAATAAAAGATCTAGATCCAAATCGAGTCCACTAAAAAAAACACACAGTTTTCCCTCTCGCACCTATAAACCTCATATTTACAAAATATCAAGTATTGGCCAATTAAAAACTGCATCCTTCCTCCATAAACATTTCCTTCTGACCTGCAAGCAACACGAGGTGCTTTAAAGCCTTGTGAAATCGGTGCCAATTGCAAAGGAGAGAGGGAGAGAGGTGAGCGAGGGTGTCCAATCGGAAATTGAAATTTCACGCTTCACGGAGTATCCTATGCGCTGTAGCCCAGTTAGAGAGCATAATACGAGCGCTGCGCACACTTTTGCACGCCATGGTTATTAACATTATATATATGACATCATTAACGTGAGAGCAACGGCTTAACACCGTTGTTCTCGTGCTGGATATACAACACACACGCGCACACATTCAATTTCCTCGAGTTTCGCAAGTTTTTTGTTTGTGCTACAAAGGAGAGGGAGAGAGAGCAGGTGTTTAAGCTGCTAATTATGACTTCCTCGTCGACATCATTTTCTATTATATGCACTGCAGTGGATTGAAGGATAATTTGTGGGCAGCTTAGCTCTGGATTTATTCTGACTGCTGCCAACTCACTTGAGCGTATGGTTATGAAACAGAATATATGAATAAATCTCTCCTGATTAGAACATTCATAAAGTGTATTTATTCTTGTTTATGAGAAAATTCAATAGTGATATACATTTGTGGAGATATTTTTTCTTGCCATATTGAATGGAAAAAAAGCTATAGCGTCAAGTTTTTGATGTGAACTTCTTCAAGTGGTATATGCAATTATACTTTTTACTTATACAATTAGTAAACAATGGGCAGTTGAGACTAAACACGGGAAAACTTCCCATGTTCTACTCGTGCACAACTATTTCTCTCGATCTTCTCCTAAACTGCATTATAATTTAGCCACAATTAAATGCACGTCCTAAAACGCATCAACTTTCACGACAGTCGCGTCGCCATCAACGGCTTCTCTTTAAAACAATCCGAATTTCGAATTCTCTCCCTCGCTGCTGAAAAGCGAATAAAGAAACAATCGCTCAAATTGAGCGTATCGCCATCGACGACGAACGAAAAAAAGCGAAGCTCCACTGCCGCGAGTCACAACAACAACAAGAAGCTTTCGAATTCAGTCCGTAGAAGAGAGGGATCGTCAAAAAAGCGAAGACGAAGGAAGCGACGAAAAGGAATGTGGATCGTGCGCACGAGAACGAAAGCGTCCTGGTGCCGGTGTACATGTACGACAATGACAGTGAGAGACAGGTTTCATTTTCCGGATGACTGGCTCGGCTGTGACAGATTCGGCAGGGCCGGATTCGCCGAGGCCGCGAAATGATTGCCATTTACGTCTGTGCGCACACTTTGCTCTCGAGAAGAGTGAAACCAATTGCAGTCGTCGTCGGCAGTAATGCGTCTGTATTGACTGTCGATGAAGAGGGAGAGAATGAGGCTTACTGATGACCTTGTCCGTGAACTTTCATTGGCTATTGAAAGTTTTACTTTTCACAGGGCTTCGTGTACTTGTGTCGTGACAATCAGTCAGATTTACACGTTTGCTTTGCAGCTATTAAAATGGAAATGTAAAAATATCATGATTCGATTGTCATTCAAAACGTTTGATCGACTAAAAATTGAATCTCAATTATGTATTATGCATTTAAAAGTTTCATCGATGATTTATTGCTCTTTCTCTGAGAACGCTCTGCAGAACTTTGCGCAAAATAAAGCAAGACTACCGAGTAGCTTTTGAAAGTAAGTAATGTACCTCGGTATTCGATTGAACGTCTCTCCTGCAGTCGTGATTAATTTCGCCTTAAACTCTATTAAATCCATCGGTTCTTCTTCTTCTTCTGTGGACTTTTGCCGCGGCTGCTCTCGAACGCATTAACATAGATATCGACAGCAAAGGAGGAAGTCCTGTGCTCGTAAAACATCATTAGTTCAAAAGTCGAGCACGAAGCCATCGCGGCTTCACTGCACGCTCGAGTGATTCTCATTTATGATTGTTTTTCTTACCTCGCCTGGAGGAATTCTTCTGCTATGAATTATTCATTATTGGAAAAGCCATATTGCCTTGCGCGAGACTTTTTGTTTCTCGCGCCGCTGCAGCTCGTTAACATTCATTGAGTTTTCGAGTTTATTGTTGATTGTTAAAATTGCCTGTGGATCGTGTTACGTTTTAGTGAGCAAATGACTTTCGTCATAAGCTTTATCCACATTGATATCAAAATACGAATCTATATCTTGAAGAATAAATAAATTAATAAATTTGCTTGTGAATGCATGAAACCACCAGACTGATTGTCATCGTAAACTCAGAATATGTGAAAAATCTATGAATGTTCAATCACCTGAATACACACTCGACAAACAATGCGAAAGACGTGTATAGTCAAACGCAGCTCCGAATGAATATATCAATGGACCTCATTTCCCGGTGCAGTAGCTGTTCCGTGTTCCGAAAGTTGCGTTGCGCACTTTCGCCGCTGTGCTCAGCAACAAGCGGCTCATCAGCAGCGCTAAACCGATGACAATGTCGATCTAATCGGACGCTCGACGCTCATCAGTCGTTCGTTCACCGGTGACTTGATTTACTTAGAAAATTAATGGTGTGTGAAAAATAAAGCGTTTTTAAAACTGCTTCAAATTAATTAGTTTGATATAATTAATTAACGTTAACCTATTTAAGTATCAAAGCGTATACACGCTCGAATTTACGACTTTGTAAAAAAAATATTACCCTCCGTCTCAAATTAGAAATAATTGGCAATTCTTTTAATTGGAAAAATTAAGTCGAGCATTTTGACATTGCGTGCCAAAACGAGTCAAGCGATTTGCCGTAAGAACAAACCCAGACATAAGCCAGACGCTGTTTTATCTCTCTTAAGATACTCACCGAGTGCGTACTCACACTTTATTTTGATTTACGATCTTTCACGACTCGTCTCCTATTACTGGGCGACTATGCACGCAAGTCTGCGTATTTGTGACGTCATTATCGCGTCGTCGACGTTACCAGCCTGCGTTAATTAGGGCTCTAAAGTTACTTCGAAAACGAGGTTTTTGGCATTTCATCTCAATTTTTGATTATCTAATACGTGCTTGATTCGCGTTAGGCAACGATCGTTCTAAATGCCTACTTTTAGGTCGCAACGTTACACAACTAATTATATTCTGTATACAGTATTTAATTTATCAATTTTCATAATAATGCCATACATTTTGTAAAAAAAAAATACCAATCGAATCGTTTTTAAAATCAAAAAACTTCTCTGGAAATCTGGAAAATCTACCGAGGGCATTCAATTTACTGAAAAGACCAGAGTCACTCTGGCCAGCTCTTGTGCAACGTTACGCGCGCGTGCTTTGCCGCTCACCTCTCTCTACTCGCTCAGCCTTGATCTTGACACTTGCGCTTCCTGTATATTACGTACCAACACTATGCGAACACGGCTTACACTGGTCTGTCTCTTCTCGCAGGAGTTCGACAGCGTGATGACGGAGTGGCAAGCAGCCGGTCGCCGACTCGCCCTCGAGATGTCCGAGCTGAAAGAGTGCACGAGCTTGTCGGGCAGTCTGACGCCCCTGAATCGACTGCTCACAGATCCGACCCTCAGGCGGACGGCGAGGGACGCAGAAGAGGCAATCGCTGTTCTCGAGGAGAGGGCAGCACCAATTGCCAATGTCGAACACGTCAGGTGAGTGTATATATATGCAGCGTGTATGTGTTGGGGATCGATGACAGGTGTTTGACACGTCTTGTATATAGGTATGTCGATATTTGTTTTTCATGGAGATTTTAATTTGAAACGCGTCTTGCAGTACCGCGAATTTTCAACTTATTTTCAAAATGACAATTATCATACTAAACGTTTCTAATTTACATATCTACATTACACTTTTATTTAAACAACTCAACGCCTGAATAGTCAATAAACCGCGTTACAATCACATCGTCAACGACGCATCACGAGAAAGAGAGAGAAAAAAGTACTTATTACCTACGACAAATCAGCGTAAAACTCACCGCGTGAACATTTGTCGCTGAAGACCTTGACGCGAGACATCAATTTGCTCCTGGAAAGGCCTTTAACTCGCTCTCGTGAGAGCTGCATCTTCCATGCCTAATGCGAGCACACCGAGTGAGAGAAATTGCTTACGAGCTTGTCGGAAAAGTGAGAATCGCGCGCTACGCACTGTCTCTCAAGTCTCGTATATGGAAACTGAAATGTAATTCCACTGTCATTGTGCACAGGTTGTCGCTCGAGCGAGCCCGGAGACTCGTGGAGGAGGTTGGCAACGCGGCGACGAGGCTCGAGTCGTCGTTCGAGTCGCGCCGCGCCACCATTCGCAACCTCGCTGTGCTGAGGAGCATCGAGGACCAGGCGCGTGAGGTGAGTACTGATATGGATATATCATTTTTTACTTTTTTTTTTAATATGAATTTTGAGTGTTATTCTCGTTTGATTAACGTGGATTTTGGAGGAAAGTATGAAACGGTCTGTGAGCTACACATATAATTATGTTTTCGTTTCATATTTTCTTCAAATAAACGAGTAGACAATCGATGTGAATGACCTTTCGTAAAAGAGTCATAGTTGTATAAAACGTAAATAACGATTGCACACGAAAATTGTAAAATAAATGATTGAAAACGACTTCTCATAATAATAAAATTGGGTCTAGAGCGATATTTATGTCACAACTGCGGACATAACGAAAATGAAAAAAAAAATAATAATAAAATCGGTATACCTCTTGAAAAAAATCCGATACTTTTTCCACGACCTCACGTGGAGCGAAGCCCGCGGCAGCCGAAGCATCTCCTATCTCTTTGGCGCGATCGCCGGGCGCTAATCGGTTAGCATCGATTTACGCGGGAGAGGTCAGCGGCTGCAGTATCGCTCAAAAGAGGTCCCGAAACGAGGTTACGGAAAACCGCAGGAGAAGAGGAGGATGAGAGAGCCGATCGCACCGGCAAATTGATTCGAGAGAGGACGAGGCGCAAAACGTTACCGATGCGCTCGCCGAGTTATTACGTACGAGGAGAAATTTGTTTGGGATTTTTTTTCTTCTTCATGACCGGTGGGGAGTTTTCATGAATTGCCGTTCGGTTATATTCCGGGTTAATTAGGTTTAAGGTCGAGGTGATTGCTTGGATGGATTAACAGGGCGGTGGTGTATTAGGAACATTTGAATTGAGATTGCTGCGCATGTAATATGAATTTTTTTCTACGAATTTTAATAACGCTTCGTATATAATGGGTTATTTGAGAAAACATTATTATTATTATATTATGTTGAGTGTGTGTGTAAATTTAATTATCAGTTCGAGATACCGATCTTACGTATACCTAGGAAATTGAATTGAATTAAAATTGTTGTTTCACTGTAAGTCTATAACTACGTATTAAGTTTATCTATTCTAGAAAATCATACAAAAGCCTTATCTCTCTTCTTTTTTTAATACAACTGACGTGTACCGCAACAGAAAATTTCCGTCATTACTATTCTGCATTTACTAACGCACACAAATTTTCTTCGCCACTGTGACATTATATAGCTGTGCACAACGCCGAAAAACAAGTCATCGCGCGCGTAGCTGAAATCGTTATGTCACTTTGCGACAGCGTCGCGACAGAATGGAATGTCGAAAGATTATGGCAATCCCGTATTTCATTCACAATATTACGACGCCTTCGTGTCCATTCGACAACTTGAGAAATCAAAACAAAATTACTCACCGAGCAAACGCGACGTCGAGAGAAATCGTATTAGACACTAGTTTTTATTTTTCGTTATATATGTAAACAAAAAACAGCGAGACTTCAATTCAAATCCCTCTCGCGCCGCTTTAATTTTCCAGCACATCTTCGCAGCAGCAGCAGCAGCTTCCTCTCGCTCATTTTCGCGCGCGTTCGATCGTTAAAGCTCCTACAGAGCCGCGGCTTCCTCCGCTCGCACAAAGCATTCCACGATAATTAGATATATATACGAGCTCGAGTTACGCTGGCAATCCTTTTTTCTTTTGCTCTCAGGGTGGAAGTATACACACACGCGACGACGCGCGACGAAAAAACCTATAGGATCGCCGGTAGGGCTTTGTGGCTCTATAACGAGAGGGCTTTTGAATGTCTCTCTTTAGCTCGCTGTGGCTTGTGTATTCAAGTTTTGAGAATTTTTAATAAGGTGAAATTCCAGAATTATCAATGAACTGTAACGAAACAATAATAACAATTTTCCAAAAGGTATATTCTAAAACGTCAAAAGCTCACGTTTCTCAATCCGACACTCGGGCACGAAAAACGATGGGCATATTTTATCTGAAAACACGAAGCGTTATCCGCTTCACAAGAGCAGCCCACAGTGTTCATTGTTCATCTCTCTCTCTCTCTCTCTCTCTCTCTCTCTCTTTCTCTCCACCGAAATAACCCATCGTCCCGGCGGCGCATCGTGAAACGAATACCCCACAGCCAGCTCATAACCATTCGGTAACGGTCATCCCGCGCACGGCGAGCATGAGAGACCGCCTCATAATACTCTCCCGTATACAAACACACACGTGAGCATAGCGATGATCCTGACGCTCGTTAATCAATGCTTAACCAGCCGCCCACACGACTCGCGTGTCACCGCGTGTAGACTCGCTGCAGTTACGCGATCGCTATGCGCGAGACTCTTACGTGTCGTTTATGTCATTCTCAAGTAGAGAGACTATAACGGTGTCGCCCGAACTTTTTTTTTCCTAGGTCGTCCTATTGTAACGAGATATATGGGCGCGGGAATTTCAATCGCGCTCTTCTTTTCTTTCTCCTTTTTGTCGGAGGATGACGCGGGATTGGCTTGTTATTCTGTCTCTCCCGACTGTTTTGAATGATAACTACTGCCGCATAGTGTTAGAACTTCATTTTCGGGTGGGATTATGTAACGATGGAGTTATGGAGATTCGTTTCGGATTCAAATTTTTTTTAACTGTTCTCTATCTCTGTGTATTGATATAGTAGTGTGACGTAAAGCCTATAACAATTGTACGAATGCGGAATTTGATATACCCGCGATATTTTGTGATCCTCTTCTCTGCATTTCTATATCAAATGACTGCAGGTTGGATATAACGCGATATTTATACAGCGTAATCCGTTAGAAGACTCAATTAATTTCGTTTGCGCGAGAGGTGTTACAAGACGCTCTTTGAAATTCCAGTATACAGGCGTCGTATTCTCGATTAATCCTTATACATATTTTTACCTTATAGCTGCTATACGACGCGTATATTATAACTACTGCTCGTAACCGCGCCATAAAAATCCATCAAACTAGTTTCATAATTAAGACTATAACCCGGTAACGACTTCCACGACAAGATGAATTTCGAAATTTAAATTTCAAATCCAAGCGCGTGAACACCTAATCAAAGTCTCGTCCTAAACTGTACACAATATAATAATACTGCATCGGTTAAAAAAGAAGAAAAAGTACAGATATACCCGTCCTCGAGAACTCGATTTTTTAATAAGTGAACCCGTATCAGACATACCGGGCGCATGACGAATTTAACGAGCCTGAAAAATATTCAAAAATACCGCATCGACGAGATCGATCGCAGTCGATAGCCGAGCGCGAGCCGCAGTGTTTTGAAAGGCCACGCCGTAAATGGTGTGTGCCGCCGGCCACCGGGAAGAGCTCGTCCGTCAGTTTTATTGACGCGTCTCTCGGAATATCGGGGCTTCGATTTTCGGTTTATAAGATGGCGGCGCGGGAAGGTGGAACCGGTCAAATTGCATTTTGATTTGGGTTACGCGATGAAGTTTCTGTCTTGAAAAGCGGATGCATTATGGAAATAAACTCGATCGACTGCAGGCTAAAAATACAAAGAAGGATAATTGTCTGATGGAATAATTGATAAATAAACAAGGGATATGGTATTTCAAACACCAGGCGGATAGCAAATTACCCCGCTCGCACCAGGAATTCATCCAATATTGACCTTTTGAAACAAGCACAAGTAAACCCTTGGGAGAGAGAGAGCCAACACACAGCGAACAGCGTCATACAAACGAAAGCAAAAAGCTCCGAGTCACAGTGACCCCGAGTAACATCCTCAACCTCTCTCTCTCTCTCTCTCCCACTTGGCTTCAGCAGCAGCCGCAGTGTCCATATCTCATCTCCGTCGAAATCAAACGATCAGCTGTTGAGCGAACGAACGGCACGAGGTTTACGCTAGGCGGCAACGAAGAAGACTATATACACGTCCGTCTGGTCCCGCAGCGCATAACACTGTCTTACCGTTACATTATAGAGAGACTCCGCCGAGACCTCGGGGCCTATCCCACACTTAAAAGCCCACTGTCACTTGCTCGGCGAACACCTCGCGAGTAAGAGCGCGCAAAGCGCAAGTCGTCTATATATACATATAATACAAGTATAAGAGAAGAACAGTATACGGGTGTAATATACACAATGTGTGCGATCGGAAGTGGGTCGTCGCGCAACAACGACAATGCGTCTAATTGTCACGCGCTTTCACGTACTGCCGCCGCCATCGCCGCCGTTGCTCTTGCTTTTTTTTCGCGAGTGAGTAGTCCTTCTGCTGTGCGAAAGTGTCCTGCCTGCATCAGTACGCATATAGTATAATATAATAGCCGCTGAGAGAGGAGCTTTGGAGGAGAGCAGCTGTAGGAACAAAAGGTATAGAAAGTGATCGCTTGCGTTTAGAGCTTGTTTTTATTTTTTACTTGTTTTTTTTATTATCGGATGTGTGGTTGTGCTGGGTGGTTCGAGAGAGGACAGAAGTGATAGGAGTGTTATTAGACCGAGTGATTTGTTGGTTTGGCCGCGAGGTGATGACATCGGCGAGGTTTGCCGCGTGCGAACGTTGTATGTACGTGTGCATTTTATTTTATTGCGCGCGGGGAAAAAATGTATACTTGCTCGATTCTCCGCGCGGTTGTGCAACAGAATGTACAGGATACACTCGTAGTGGATTATAAAGTTTGCGTGACTCGTGTGTAAAAATTAAAGAGACGATTAGTAAATTAAAATACAAAGATAGAAGCGTTGATACTCTCAAAACTAATTCACTGCAATGGAAATCGTTACGTATATCACCATAAATTACACGCCATCTATATAGATAACAATCCCGACCTCAAAGCAAATTCTCAACATTGCATCAGCGATCCGCAAAAAAACCGCATCTCTCCTCTCCGCAATAAATTAATTTACAATCGTGACGGCGGCTTTCGTCGTTAAGAAACAAACTCCGAGACCAACC
>UCQR01125474.1:16719-30460 GCA_900474235.1 Cecidostiba semifascia | reverse complement strand
ATATGTGTGTGTGTGCGTTCAGCCCATCTGTTAATTTTTCGTCGAGCTCTTCTTCTTCTTCTTCTTCTTCCGAAACTTGATTATTTCCTCTTACAAGAAGACGGCTGTCTGCACGCGCGGTGCTGGTTGATGGCAATTGGTTTTTGGAACAGCATATCGATTTTGAATTGAATTGCTTTGAATGCATGTAATTTTAAGTAGATAATTTTTTCATACGTATAATCATGCACTCAACGACTCAACGGAAAAACTGAATTGAATACAAACCAGTATACACCATCAGATCTCTGTTTATTTTAGTCAACCTACTCCTATATATACTCGTATATGTGTGTGAGTGTAATATATAAATCTACACACGAGCTGCCTGTGTATGCGTGCATAACCCTCCGAAGTTTATCTTCCGTGAAGAAACCTGTTTTTCGAGACTTCAAAATGGTCGATATGCAGCCGCGGCGACTCGATCGAGGAGTAGATTATTAAACTCTCTCAAGAGAGAGAGAGAGAGAGAGCACGGCTATACGACCACGAAAGCCTTAAAATTCAAATCCGCGAATATGCTGTATAAAAATCGATTTTCGGCGTATCGAATATTCATAGATAATATATTGCGTCAAACATTAAGATACTTGCCGCATATCCAAAAATCAACCCTTAAATCTACCTATAATCACCCCCAAAAAAAAAAAATCATGTCGACCTTGAACCCTCCAAATCACATTAATCCGTCTATTCCTCTCTCTCATCATCCCTATAATAAACTACTTACACATATACACATATACACACGTATATACGACTTTCTCTTCTCTCTCTCTCTCGCGAGAATTGGCATCAAGCAAGAAGGCCTTCGCGACCAAGTTCGTCGACCTTCGTTCTATGTATATCGAAAACGCAAGGCTCGCGAGAGAGCATGGAGGTCACTCGGCAAGGTGCCGCCGTCGAGGGAGACGCGCAACGCCGAAAAACCGGCTCGACGAATACGTATATATACCACGCGATGCGAGAGCGAATCGACACGGCTTTCGAGAGTTTTAGAAAGTTTTTTTTCTTTTCCTTTTGATCGCCTGCCTTATTCGATTTTTTATTTATTTCTTTCTTTCAGAGAAGGAGCTGAAAAGTTGCCGACTTTTCCATATGGTGTTCTTCTGTAATGTAATATCTTATATGGCGGACGTGTATATCTAATCGGAGAGCGTTGTTATCAATGTGTATTATATCAAAGGTTTTCCGATTAGTTTGGGCGGTTCGAGAATAGAAAATCACTTCTACATAATGGAGAGTCTATACTATTTATAGATGCACTACTGGTTACAGTCACAAGTGTGATGAAAGTATATGCGTATACGATGATAATTTTCACGACGAGAGTCTATAGTACTTGTACAGCAGATTGTCGAGAGTAAAATAGAAATATTTTGCATTTTTAGTGATTATACTCGGATTATATAGCTTCTGTTTTAAAAGCAAGTATGACTATTATTGAATGTATCCTAAACTCCCAGATGCGCCTTCAAACGGGGAAACGTCGTGTGTCACTGATGCATTTTTAGAAAGTTAATGGACGATGCATTTACATAAGATACCTGTACATTTTTTTTTTTTTTTTTGAAAGGTGGAAAGAAAATCAATGCTTTCGACTTTCACATTAGCATTGAATGAAATGATGGCTCTCTCGGCTTAGCTAAATATAAACTCGCGCTTCGTCAAAAATATCATAAAAATATCCCGTCTTCCACCGCACACGCGAGTATATTACACATGACGATTTGAATAAGCATGTAAGTTTTCGATATTTTTCTGCACATACATACACACCTATTTGGGAATAGCATCTGAAACTATATGTAAAAATGTATTTTAGCATAATTATTTTTCTGAAACGAATAAGGTGTCGTGTAAAAAAAATCGTTACGCAACTTCGGAAAGTTTTTCCATGCTTTTACATGTAAATTTCTTCAACGCGGTATAGCATTATGCAAAAATTTACAATGTGTATACATATAGAGTCTCGAATGTATGTATATTATATATATATGGAAACAGTTGACGACTCTACATATATACAGTTTTGTTTAAAAAGAAAATAAAATACACGTTTTAAAACTCCATCGTCACATCATTGATTTTTTTTTTACAAAAAGCTCATTTGAAACAACGATTCGCCATAGTAAAATAATCCAAACAGCGTTAATTATACTTGAAAAACGATGAACCGACTCCCCTAAATAAGCAACGATCCTATATACACGAATTCCGTGAAAAACCAATCAGCCACAGCTTTCTCACCCCCTCGACGCTGCAGATAAACTATATCACCATCGTATATAGCTCAACGACGGGAAATGAAAGAGTCTCGTCTCGAATTGGTCTCGCGCCGCGGTGGTTCTGGTCTATTAATTAACGGGGCAGCTTTCTGAGTGGTCTTTTTATTTCGGGTTCGACAACCCTGCGGGGGCGACCATTTGACCTACGACGAATAGTATATTATACCTATATGGCTCCTCGTCACACCACGTGGCGAGCTTTCACACGCAAGGGTGTGTTCCGAGGACTCCCTATATATACATGCTGTGGTTGAGTTGGGGATGTGTGTGTGACGTGGGAGGTATAACTTTTGGAAGTGAGGATTTAGTAAAGAAACGTCGAGATGTGTGCGATAAGATTAAAAATTTCTAATGGACGATGTGTCTTATATACTATCCGCACTTTTCATCTTTGATTGTCTAAGTATAAGGAGATGATATTTGAAACTTGCCCGTTTCTTATCTTTAATTAGTTTATTATACGATTTTTTAATTTGTATAGCTATGTCGATAATAATAAAATAAAACAAACAAAAAATATCTCTCGATCCAACCTCGTTTCACCAACAAATAAAAAAAAACAAACAGCGACAAAAATGCCAATGCCGATCACCATCATCATCGCCGTCATCTTCATCATCATCGCTTCTACTCCGGTAAACAGTGTATTTAAAATCCTGCAGCAAAAAAGCTAAACGATGATGCAAGCGTTATAAGCACCTTGCTCGCAACGCGACGGTAAACAACTCTCGAGACGCCTCTGTAATACACAAAAAGCTCTCTCACTCTCTCCACAATGCAGTAATAGCGCACCTTGAGATATATTATTTTCGAACTCATCCTATAATAATCGAGAGAAGATTTTTCAAGTGTGTAGGTGGGCGATGATGCTGACGGCAATTTCCGAAATATCTTGGGCGGCTGCCGATGTAAATAGTCCACGCCTGCCGGCGGCGGCTGTATTTATACGCGTCGGATTGTTCTGAATTGCTCTCGATTATTTGAGTTCGATTGCGAAATCGATGTTTCGTATATGTGTGTGTGTGTGTGTGTGTGTGTGTGTCTGTGTATATAGTGAGGGCGTGTGCTAAAATGTAGTTCAGCGCGTGTGCGCGGCTTTTACGATGGTTGTAAAGAAAAGGCTCGTTGTAAAACGTGGTGTTTATAGGAGCCAGCGGTGGAAGATTATTTCAAAACTTTTATTCTCGCGAAAGAATATGATGTATGTGATTTATTATTATACTGTTGAAGAAGCTACAACCGGACTTTAAGCGTTGTATCGTAGAGCGTTTTTTGAAACTTTTACAATTTTACGACAAGACACTTAATTGTACTCGAGAGCTATAAAAAGCTGCTTCGCGTGTATATATTATTCGCGTTATTTATCTCGTTTATTGGATCTAGAATCTTTTTTTTTTATTGTATTATGTGTACAGTTTCGAAGAAAATAATCTTTTATTACTATACAAATAGTTTAATAATTATACTTCCAGAGCAAAATTCTACAGCCTGATTTCAAAAAATATCGAAATACAAACACAGCAGAGGAGTAGAGCTCGTAGGAAGAGCAAACAAAAAAGAAGGCAAACTCGTGCAAAACGCCAGTCAAATCGACCTACTCTCCCGTGTGTTTACCATTACACGCGTCCGTTATTCTTTACTCGTGTCAAGCTCAAAAATTCAAAATACCTCTTTTCAACCTTCCCGCCAACAAAAAGCTCTGAAATAAAATTAAAAAAAAATAAGTAAACGAGTATCTCGCACACACACACATCACACGAGAATAAGAGAGGGATAGGCGCTTGCAGTGTCGAAGAAGTAGAAGAGGGCAGCGGTCGACGTGTGCCAACACCCTCGAGCTTGCAGGGCGCGGCTCAATCAATTATCCCGAGGGTGCGCCCGCGCGTAGCAACAGTCCCTCACACAGACACACACAAGTATGAGAGTGAAATTACAGTCACTGCGCACTGGACGATGTAGGTGCGCCTGCGCGAGAAAGGAGGACTGTACAAGCTGCGTTGTTTGGCAGGACGAGGCTATAAGCTCTGCTGGACGAGATTGGATTTTTTTATTGTTGTTCATATTTATTAGTGTCTTGTGTAAACCGGATTTTAGTTTGTTCAGGTATGTGTATGTAGGACGATGTGCTTTGGTGTTAACGATTTTTTTTGGGGAGCTTGCGATGTGTGTGAAAGAGAGAGCTTGCAGCAGTGCGTGTGCGCGATTCTAGGGTATCGGAGGAGCCATTGAGCCAATGAATATCGCATGACTGTGAACCACCACGAAGTGGAGCTTTCGAAAAAGCTTCTTTCCACGATACACGAGCTTAATTTAATATATGTATATATATGTGTGTGATGTTGTTTGTTACAGGCAAAGCGTATATACCAACGACAGTAAAGATGCTTGCGATTGAGAAAAAATAATAATGTCAAAATGAATAACCTCTTCGAGCTTTAATCATCATCGAAATTAATAAAAAAAAATTCCTAACATACGCTGCACCATAAAGAAAAATGACGGTTACAACGGAGCTGAAGGAAATCAAGGAGATGCTTCGCAAGATGATCCGCGACATGACGAAGATCCGTCAGACGCAGAAGCAGATGAAAGCCGAGATGTACGAGGTGAAGGACGACCTGAAGCGTTTCCGGGAATTGTGGAAAAAAGAAAAAGCCGAGATCGAGAATCGGCTGTTAAAGCTCGAGGAAGACAAGGTAAAGCGCGAACTGATGCAGAGGCTCGACCGGTTCGAGAAAATGGAGGAAGCCATCGAACTGAAGGAAAAGAAGAGCTGCAGCAGTTGGGAACTTCCTAATAACAGCTCTCAGCAGCTTCAGGAGAGCGAGATGATTCAGAAACACATTGAGAACATCACTAAGAAGGAGGAGAGAGCCAGCAGTAGTACAGTTAACATCGAGTACAAGAAGCTTTGTATCAATGAGAAGAACATGCTGTTGAAGGATGGCCAGAGATTCATCAGGCAGTTTTTTGGAGCTGGAAAAACTGATCTGTAAGGCTGCTGTATAACGAGTAGAAGAATTAGCGGTGAGTTTAAAGCTTTTTCTTAGTACGTGATATATTATATAGTCTACTATGAGGATGGATTTTTGCTTCTTTTGCAGATGTAAACTGTTCTGATTATCTATTTTCGATTCTACAAGTGTCTTGGAACAACAATCGAGTATTGTTGCCTTCGTCACCGCAATGCCTTAACGAAATGTAGAGTTAGACGTATATATATACACACACGATATTTGTAAATAATTTAAATATATACATATACGTTATACATAGAGAACAATATAAAAAAAGTGTCGTATTTCGTATACGTTTTAATCCTCATTTGGTTTCTTATTAGGGGACTTTTAAAGTGATTACATAGTAGCGAGGGGAATTTTTTTCTTCGTCAGCTGTTTTCAAAACCGATTACACGAATCGTTTGCGTTCGGCTTACTTAGGTTATATACAAGTGGAGGTGTATTAGATCACGAAAAGCTGTCCATCACACTTTAATCAATTCTCTGCAATGTACACAACGAAACTCTCTAATGTAATGAGCAGCTAAGTCTCGTCTTTCATCCTTGAGTATAATATAGTGATGCATTTTTCTAAGAGCTTTATTTTTTTTATTAAAAATAATCTCAATAATAATAACCGTTTTTTATAATTTTATATAAGCAAACAACAGAAGCAATTTTTATTACGTAACACGCAAATATAAAGCGACGACGCGCAAACAGTATACAATCCACGAGAGCCACGTTGGCGACTCGGCAACAAAAATTTAAAAATAACATATTCAAAAAGAAAAAAACGTCTGCGGAAGCGTAAATCTCAAACGCGCGCATTCTCTATATACCATCAGCATCACACACGAGTGAAATAGACGAAATCATTGTCACATATTCGTCGAGAATATGCACACTTCTTTTTTTTTTTGCTCGTCGAAAATATCCGCTCTCTGACTCATTACGGGGCAAATTTACGATCGGACCTTCGCGGAGAGTTGACGTTTTCTGCGGCGGCGATCGCGTCCACACACACACACAAGTATCTAAATATATAAATAAGTCGTCGGCGAGAACCGCTGCTGTTTTATATACTCCCTTTGAGCGAATTCAGCCTGGCAACGCTTTTATATTATTCACATCGATTTACTCTTTTCTTCTTCTGTTTTTTCGTTGGAGGGAAGTCTGTTTGGTTTTTTTGTGGTTTTCCGCTGTATTATAGGCGAGAGATATCACGGAGTCGTGATTTATTTTTTTATAAAAATAGCACATGCGACTATGTATTCGTATAGTATAAAGAGAAAATTGTTCTAAATTTACCTGTAAAGACGCGCGACCACAAGAGTGTATCTAATATGCGCATACGAATATAGCAAACGAATAAAAATTCAGTCATTGGTAGTCGTGCGTCAGTATACATTCTAAGGATATATTATTTATGTATCGAGGTGCACAATCTCATGGAGTAAAGTACGAAACAGTCATTTCGACTGTTTCGTACTTTTTCTACTATTTCTTATGAAACTCCACAATATTACGTCTATTATAGTCGTCGCAAATATAAAACACAAAAATTGTTTATTTGCGTACCATCACCTAAGCTCGAAAGCAAAAATAAATCCACGCCAAGTCAGCAAATAAACAAACACGACGTACAGACAGACAGACACAAGACAATATTCCGATCCGTTAAACTCAATTATGCGAGAAAATCCGGCGCGAGACAAATAAGTATATATACCGCGAATGCATCCCAAGGAGTGCACACACGAGCTGTGGTACATATTTTTCTTGTCACTCACTGCTTCAGTGTCCGCGTTGCGACGGATTATACATACCGAAGGGGTGAATATTTAAGCATATAGATTATATGTTTTAATTCTTTATACCGAAAGGTAGGTATAGTTATTCACTGATTAGTATAGATAATATTGTCTTATTCTCGATCACTGAATTCTAAAAAAAAAGAAAAAAAACACCAACTTTTATGTATATCAGCGTTTTCCGCTTCGAGGTAATCAAATTAGCATTGCATTTGTATTTATGGAAAATTGTCCTCGCGATAAGATCGACACGAGAGCCAATCGTCCGACTCGATCTGGTCGTTTATATGTACGACTTTCTTTTTTCACTGCAACAGCCATTGTGAGAATCTCGTGTGTCTTCGACTGTTCGCAAGCGTATGAGGGGACCGACTGATGTAAATTGATTTTTTGGGGGTTCGGGTACTCGAGTGTCTTCGAATTGTATAATGAGCTGGTTTAGTTTTTCATTATCATACGGTGATGTATCGGTGTTTCTATATAAATTTAGAAGCATAATACAACGTTCGAAAATAAGTTATTTGTATTTCAATTAGTTTACATTCAGTCCCTATACAATAAGTCTCAAAAATTTCATCGATATAACTGAGTTGTAGACAGGAATCTAAAGGACTCGTGTCTTCGCACGCACGGAATCGGGCTTTTCTTCGCTACAAGGCTTCTCTGCACTCTCTACAACTGTATAATAGCTCTTCTCCGCACCTAACACTCGGCTTTATTTATAGGTAGTCGAAGTATATCTGTCGCTCGGTTTCGTTCCACTATATAGACGCGATCACGCCACCCTGTAGACATCACTTTTTTCTCGCCTTTTTTTTTGTCTCGATCATGATCGGCATCGCTATGAAAGTTATACACCGTTTTGATCCCCTGGTACAAAATTGACCCTATTTCTGGGCAGAATTTCTGGTAAAAATTTTTAAAATAAGGTATTTTATTATCAGAAATTCGTACGTTTCAGAGTATTTCCAGAATTTTTAGATAAACGTGATTTTAAAAATATCAAAAATATGCTGAATTTTCTACCAGGGTCGTGACTTGAGGAAGTACTGTTTTTTTTTTATTTTTTATAAATTCAATATATATTACCGCTATGAAAAATAACACCATATACGCGCAAGCTATGACACAACCAGTCTATCGAACATAATTATATCCTTGATCGAGCTCCGCAACTCTCAAGCGACATAATCCAATTCGCATAGATCGAAGAATCATCACCTCATCCTACCTACAGGTCGTTTTCCGTCTCTTTCCCCCTTGACCTGTAGGTAATTTGCACGACAGGCTCGCAACGAGGAGGGCGGAGAGTAATATATTATTTATATTATAAAGAAAACATGCACTAATAAGCCAAGAACGGAGATAACGGTGATCTGCTCATGCAGCTGCTAAAGAAACTGATGCTCCCAGTCGAGTGATGTGTGTATTATAATATTCGATATGGATCGATGGTGAATGGATATCATTGCAATGTTTGCGGGCATAATAATAATGAAATAAATTAAAGAGTTAATTCACTTTTATTAAACATATAAAACCGTGGGAATTTACAAACCATTGGGTGATAAATTAATGACAGTATACATTAGTATTATATAAGAGTCATTCAAACACGAAAAGCACTCAAACTTACTCTCTTACATTTTTGAATTTCAACGATTTCAATCATTTGTCGAATCGCGTTATATTGATTTTTTTAATATTAGACAATTGTTTCGTTAATTTTAAGTATGCGAATCGACCAGATTTGAGTTTTAAAGTAACAACTTCAACACACAGCGCGAGAATTCCCAAAAGCCAACTTCCCATTAAAGTAATGAATATATAATATATATTTTCAATTTTAACATCTTTTACTGCGCAATTTCCAGAAAATCGGGTACGATTGTGAATTTCCGCACGAGTAAGCAGTAAATCAACAAAACCACCTTCACTTATTCTAAGCAAACGTGATTGTATTTTTGAAAAAAGAGGGAAATCCTCTGCTATCCAATAACTAACGTAGTATTCTGCGTATCTATTTTTCGATATATGATAAAGCTCACTTTCATGGACAAAATACTCAATATGATGTATGGGAGTAACGCATGCTGTAGAAATATCACCTTTTAAAAGACGATCAAAGCAATCTTTTGTTTCGCCCACTGCTTGGTAACGATTTTGGACCTCTTTTTGCCATATCAATTCCTTAAGACTATCTATACCAAGAATAGCCAAATCAGAGTGTATTAAGTCGTCGAATGTATCTATTACTGGCAATATATTAGTAGTACTTTCTATTGCTGTAAGGTAACTAAGCACGTGAGAATTAAATACAAATGCGATTATTATAAACCCAACCAGAAGTATTCGTCTAGTTGTATTTTGTGGAACCGTTAAAGATGAATTACCCAGGCATATTCGGATAAAATTTAAAGCAGCCAAAGATATGGACTGCTTCAGAATGTACTTTAAAATCATAGTTAAAATTAAACTTATCACGAATAAATATATAAAAAATGTTAAATGAAGTTCTCCTAGTTGCTCGATTAAACTGATTTCCTTCTTTAACGTTACAATTGCTAATGAATCTACAGTAAACGAAACAGCTTGAAATTTCCAATAATGTCGAATATAACGCATATTTATACCTATAGAGACTGTACCAAATAATATGTCTTTTAATATATCTTGTGGCTCACCGAACTCGCTCATGTAACCCAGAGATTGTGTAAATTTTACCGTGATTGTTGCATTCATCCCACTCAGAACACTTGAAAGAACCGTGAAAGAAGGTGCATCAGAACGCTCATAAGCAATTTTCGTTAAATCGTAATTATAGCGAGAAAATTTTACGAAGCCCAACTTTAAATTTGTACCATACAAGTTTTTCGTTTTATCGTAAAATATCATGTCATTGCACCTGAGTCCATCTGATTGTTTGAAAATAAAATATTATATGTAATATAAAAAATATAATAAGATTTAATAATTAACTTTTAATATTTACCATGCTTTGATAATGCTAAGATCGGCTTGAGAGAAAACTGAAAGAATGACGAATCCAAGGTGTTGTTATCTGGATCTACTTTGGTCCATAATTTCGAAGCTATTTCGGCATACGGATTAAATGTGTATACTTCTTCTTGGTCGTTCAAATTTTTGCAGATGTATATAGCGGAAAGGATATTAAAAGTCCAGGCTTGTTTTAAAAATGCGTTTGCTAATTGACAACTATTAATTTCATCAATATTAATAATAATAAAGTATGCTTCGTGTTCCCACCAAATTGAATTCTTCATTTTGAGCATCAATTTAGTAAATTCTATAATATTTGATACGATTATGATTGCACAAGAAGTCGGATTATAATATTTCGCGATTTGAGTTTCATTTGACAGGTAAGTTTCTCGAAATCCTCTACGAGAGTCAAAGTTAACATTACTTTGAAATAAATATATCGGATTATTTCTTGAAAATAAAAATTCAACTGTAGAATAATTTGCATTTTCAACAATGATAAGAATATTACTATCCCATTTCGTATTGACACATGTATCAAGAAGTGTTTCCTTCAAATCAGTTAATATATACAGATATATTTCAATAGCAGCTATATAATGTATAAACTAATAATTATAAAGATATTCTTACCAACATGATTAAGTTTTTCTTTATTGAAATACCAAACCTATATTTTGACATGTCGGTAGGATTAGCTGTAACCTTTTGTAAAAAACCATCATCAAACAAGTAAGAAACATAACAAAAAATAAAACTAAATAAAATGTTGAACCCGTATGATTTCATTTTCATCAAAAAAGCAATACGTATAAACAAATTTAATATATCTTCTAATGATCGGTTACAGCTGTAAAACTGTCTCAGCGAAAGAAACTTTGTTCATAAGTACATATTTTATTTTATTCTATTCACAGAACCGGACGGGCTTAAACTAAAATGTTTACAACTCTTGATGTACACGTATGGTCAATTATTGATTTTCGATTGAGTGCTAGATAAAAATATTTAGAAATTTTAGTTGAACGAAATTATATATATATAAGGTTTTGCTGCACAAAACTGACGCTATTTTTAATTTTTTTATTTTTATTTTTAACGAAATTCAATATTTTTCTGCTATACACAAGCTGTGCGAAATTTTCAAATTGAATCTATTATTAATATTTCAGAACAAAGCGATACATTAATTACGCTTGGAATTAGGAAACCGGATGATTACGGTCAATATATAGGGTCTATAATGTGGTCTACAACATTTTTTTGCCCCGAGCACTGCACTACATTTAGTTACAGGTCAAAAAATGTCCGACTTCCTGTAGAATTACTTCATAATCTCTCAGATAATGCTCGATCCCAGCCAGTAAAGACACATATTACTATAAAAAATAATTCTCCGTACTTGTTACAAGCAAAGCAGCATTTATAAATCTCGCAAAATTCATATACCACGCTGTTCTGCAATACCCTCCGACGGCAACCTATACAAATAAAGAGCAATGATCTTCTTTACCCTAATAGTCCAGTAAAAATAGCTTTGAAATCGAAATGTGATAGAAATGGCTGCATTTTGGTTATTAGATAAATCGAGGTCGAAAAAGACGATTCTGAAATTTGCAGCTTCCTCGATAGACGGGTTCTATGCGAAAACATCGTGCAAAATTTATTTTTGCTTATATCTCAAAAACGACTTAACCTACAGCAAAATGGCCTGCAATGAGCAACCATCCACTTGTCTAATCTCCCGCAACATGTCGCCACTCCCATCTTCCAAACTCGAATATATCTCCACTACTCTCTCCCTCTCTTCAACTTCACTTCCTCTTCCGGGCGCGCGTTCCTCCCCCTCAACCTCCCCTCAACCACCCTCGAAATCCACTTCCCAACCTTTAAACTCTCTCAAATCACTCAACCGTCAATAATCGCCTCGACTCCGCGCTAAACTCTTCCAGTCTCAAAAAAACCGTCGTTTCGCGCGTTTTCGAATTGCGCAGATGGCGTTGCGCAGAAACGGAAGAGGAGTCCAGTAGTAGTGTGGCGCGCGCGCTCGCGTTCGACATGTGCTGCATGATACTCTTGTAGAGGTGTGCGCTCCGCGCGCTCGCGCCTCCGTTTTACCGCCGGAGAACCAATCTTCCGGACATCCCTGGGGGACCATCCACTGGAGTATAGTACCAGGTGAGAGCACGCTGTTCTTCGGGGTTTATTATAGTTTTCGCGATAGCGTGGGTGTCGATGCTCGACTATTTCTCGAGGGACTATATGCACTTGCATAACCTCGCTTTCTTTCGACGCGGCGTGCAACCACGTTTTTTTTTTTATTTCTCTCGGTGCCGTTTTGTGATGCGTTCGAATTATTTTATTATTATTCTCGATTAACGCACATTTTGAATAAACTATTTCGTCGGTTCGTTAGAACTACGCTTATCTTTCGAAAATGTCCATCGGGGATCGATTTGTCAATATGTTGTTGATGCATCACGCACCGGAAACCGTGTCGTAACGGTCTTCGTATCATCAGCAGTGCGGCTTCGTTAGTTTATAAGAAAATCGAGTAAATTTTCGCGATCGGAATATCGATGAGCATTACGTAAGCTATTTTTGTTACCAACGAATTTACTTTTTTTTTTAAGCTTGTCTGCAGTCGTGCAACAGTATATTAGTTCTCGCCTCGTGTGTATATACGTGAAACACGTGGCACCGAATTCGAAAGTTTTAATCGGAAGAAAATGCGTTTATTCGATGGTCAACCGAAAGAAACGATTATTATTATTAGTAGAACGACGACGAGTGTGTATTCAAAGCGTGTTTGCACGCGAAAAAAAAAGTGCGCTAGTCAAACGTGATTGACTTTCATGAGATTCAATGTTAATGGCCTCCTCCTGTCGTGAATCACTCGGTAAAAATAAATATCGGTCACAGAGTCGCAGTCAATATTTGAGCCAATTCTTTATTGGCTTTATCGGAGTGATCTTTGAAAATTTATTAATGTTTGAAATAAATAAATATTCTCCATTTCATCCTGTACTAAATTCGTATAAGCATATATAATATAAACAACGTGGCGCATCAAACGAGCCTAATTTAACTGTAGCCGCTTATTGGCTCGATCCCCACATCAGCCGTTACACTTGTAAATCGCAATGTTAATACGGCTGCAGCAGTAGCGCGCGGCGAGTTCGACAGGGTCACCGGGTCGCCGATGTTCGCGGCGCTGATGTATGACGTAAGCGGATGCGGTGACCCCGACGACGACGGCGGCTTGATTTGATGCTCGGAAAAGGCCGGTTCTCGCGATTCCCTTCATTGGCTGCCGATATCGATGGATTTTATTTCGATCGGTTCGATCGCTTATCAGATTTATATCGTACTTGATTTTTTTCTTTTCTTTAAAAATAAGGTTTTAATGACAATGTATGCATTACTCTCATATTTTTCGTTCGTCAGTTCTCGGTATATTACGCGATTCCTATATTTAATGAGATAGATATTTTTTAAATTAATGCATGCACTCCGCGCGATAACATTTCGTTTAATCGTTATACTTATTGAACTTATCGGAGGAAAAAACGGGAGATAAGCTCGTATATAAGTAATC